>PVIU01019453.1:0-36439 GCA_004026605.1 Ondatra zibethicus
ATCCTCCTGACTCAGCTTTCTGAGTGCTAGGATTGGAAATCCTCATTATTTTATTCACAAGAAACTTGAAATGGGCTGAGGAAATGTGGTTCAGTCAAAATAAATAATCCAGCCAGCATGGTGGTATACGCTTGTAATCCTGATGCTTGGGAATGCTCACAGGAGGCGTACGTGAGTTTGACACCAGGCTGGGCTACATAATAAGACTGTATCTCAATCAAAAAACCGTGAACCAGACAGTAAATAAATGAATAGAGGCAGAAACTATAGCGTGGAAACATTGTGTGGCATATTGTCCCTCTGTGGCTGTAAGAACAACCACAAGCTTTTAAGACAGAGGTCTCACTATGTAGCCCAGGATGGGCTTGAACTTGCGATCCTCCTGACTCAGCTTTCTGAGTGCTAAGATTGGAAAATTACCCCCCTATACCTGGCTTTCATTCCAGTTGAGTATTTCTCCTGTCTGCTTTGGCAGGCTGCCTTCCCCAGGCCTGCACTGGCTTGTACAACAGTTGTGCTTAGCTCCCTTACATTTTTCCTTTCTAACCCTGCCCTCCCCGGAAGGATAAATGGTCTTCTGCTCACTGCCAGCAAAGAATTTGAGCTTACTACCCACTAAATGGGTTTATTGGGCCTGAGTCCTGTTCACCCTGCAGGGTGTGGATGGGGAGCCGACTCAATTCTGTCCTCATCTCTCAGCAAGCGGGCTGTGGCCATCTGCAACCACAGGCGGGGAAGGCTGGAACAGTTATGACTCTTCCTCTAGACCAGACCAAGGGTCATGCCCTGCCTATGAAGCTCTTAAAACTATCAGTAAGAAAGCATTGTTTACCGAAAGCAGAGGCAATACGCATATATAACTGTGAGGAGTCTCTGCGATCACCAAGCCAGCAGAGTAACGGTTTACATGAAGCAAAAAGGATGGCCCAGTAGCCAGCGTTGGTTCAAACTTCGAGAGTCTGACCCCAGTATTTATTTTAGGCATATATAGCAGAGAATGATTTGGAGAAAATTTTCCTGGTGATAAATAGCTCAATCCCATATACAAAATAAGCTTAACACAGGACTACATTGAAAGTTTTTGTAAAGCACATGTGACAGCTTCTAAGATGGGTTCTATAAATTGACTATATGTGACATCTTAAGGGTCTAGAGGAGATCTAGTGCGGTCTTGGTTGTAAAGATAACACAAAGGTCACCAGGCTATTAACCACCTCCATTCCCAGTCTTCTGGTCAGAAAACAGGTCATGTCTCCCCTTGAAGAGACAACCTTTTGTATTTAACATTCCTGGCTTCCCTGATGCTTATCTGTGAACACAAGGACCTCTGTGCCTCCTACACATAACAGGATAGATGTGAAGAGTCTGTAAGCTAGCATAACTAACTGCCTGATGAGTTAGCTAAACCTCAGAGTGAAGTCAGTAACTGGGGATTAGCAGAGAGTTCTTGTCCAGGAGACCATGTCTTCTATCCTAGTCTGCCCCTTACTGCACAGATCTTCATAGTTACTAATACAGGAACAAACATAGCAAGCAAAAACCAACTGTATTTTATACTAACAGAAAACAATTAAACTGATTTTAAAATTCAATTTATAATACCCAAAACATAAATGTCTATCAATAAATTAAGGTCCCCCTACCAAAAAAAAAATATGAGACACCAAACAAAAAAAACCAGCACTCAGTATTAAGAAATCCCAAGAACAGGAACTGGCAAAATATAGCTTGGAGACTAAATCCAGATACTTTTATAAATAAACCTTTATTGATACAAAACCATGCACAGTTACTTACATATTATCTGTGGTTATTTTCATGCAATAATGGAAGTGGTGAGTAGTGAGATCGAAACATGGACTTTAGGCTAATAATGTCCACTATGAAATTTTATAGGATATTTGACAACTCCTGTATTTGAGAGCTCAAGATTAAAATTTTAATCTGAGGGGCTGGAGAGGTGGCTCAGCAGATAAGAGCAGTGGTTGCTCTTGCAGAGGACCTGGGTTTCCTTCACTCAACACACATGGTGGCTCACAACTGTCTATGACTCCAGTACCTAGGGATCTGAACCCTCTTCTGACCTCCACAGGCACACATGTGGTACACAAACATACATGCAGGCAAAATGCACACACACATAAAAATGATAGAAAAACAAAAAACTTAAATGAATTTTTTTTTTTTTTTGGTTTTTTGAGACAGGGTTTCTCTGTAGCTTTGGAGCCTGTCCTGGAACTAGCTCTTGTAGCCCAGGCTGGTCTCAAACTCACAGAGATCCGCCTGCCTCTGCCTCCCAAGTGCTGGGATTAAAGGTGTGCACCACCACTGCCCGGCAATGAATTAATTTTTTAATTTGAATTTATTTGGTCTATTGATTTAAAACAACCCTAGATAGCTCATTGATACCCCTGTGGGCCTTCAGACAAGCAACATGAGCAATAGTATTAACTGTTTTATTGGTCCACTGTTAGATTAAGAAATAATTCATGGGCTGGAGAGATGGCTCAGAGGTTAAGCACACTGGCTATTCTTCCAGAGGTCCTGTGTTCAATTCCCAGCAACCATATGGTGGCTCACAACCATCTGTAATGAGATCTGGCACCCTCTTCTGGCCTGTGGGCATATGTGCAGACAGAAAACTATACATAATAAAAATAAATAAAGAAATAATTCATATATTTTATTACCATTGGTTAATAAAGAAGCTGCTTAGGCCTATGGCAGGGCAGAATATAAGTAGGCAGGAAAGCTAAACTGAATGCACGGGGAAAGAAGGCAGAGCCAGGCGGGCACCATGTAGCTGCTGAAGGAGAAAGACACCAGACCCTTACCAGTAAACCACAAGCCTCGTGGTAAAATATAAAATAATAGAAATGGGTTAATTTAAGATATAAGAGCTAACTAGGAATATGCCTAAGCCATTGGTCAAACAGTGTTGTAATTTTTTAAAAAAATTTCATGACAGTCGGGAGTGGTGACTCACACCTTTAATCCCAGCACTGAAGGTAGAGCCAGGTGGATCTCTGAGTTTGAAGCCAGTCCAGTCTACAAAGAGAGTTCCACAACAGCCAGAGATACAAAGATAAACTCTGTCTTAAAAACCAAAAAGAAAGGGGGCTGGAGAGATGGCTCAACAGTTGGGAGCACTGGCTGCCTTTCCAGAGGACCTGGGTTCAAACACTCCCAGCACCCACATGGCAGCTCACAACTGTCAGTAACTCAGTTTGGATCAGGAATCTAACACCGTCACACCAATGTGCTTAAAATTAAATAAATAATTTTTAAAAAGCCAAAAAGAAAGAAAGAAAGAAAGAAAAATTCATGGAAAATATCTAGTGCCATGTCTTGCACACAGTAAATCTCATCTTTCATTATTACAAAATAACCAAACCCACGATAACAGTAACAGTAAAATTATATTTTTATAGAAAATATCTATAACTCTCTACAGGGTATTACAACACCTCTTCTGTATCATTTATTGAAATACAGAAAAGTATTCTCAGGGATTCACAACCACGGTAACTGGGTTTCTGGCCTGACGTTATTCATATCTCATTTTCACATGATAAGGAATCTATAGTGGATGAACAAGAGAGTAACAAAGAGGAAAATATCCACCTGACACGATTTCTCCGTGTCCTGGCCAACTTTCTCATTCTCTGCTGTCTGTGTGGAAGTGGGTACCTCATTTACTTTGTGGTGAAGCGGTCACAGGAATTCTCCAAAATGAAGAATGTCAGCTGGTACGAAAGGAATGAGGTAAGATAGGCTTATCCACTGAAGCCAAGATTGAGGGGAAGTGTTGGAATCTCTCTGCTGTCAGCATAAGTCTGACAACTCAGCAGAGTCCCTAAAAGTCTGAATCCCAGGCCTTGCTTTATTTTTTTTTCACCACTATACAAACAAGGACTTGCTTTAAAAGGCAAAATTAAGCCAGGCGTGGTGGCACATTCCTTTAATCCCAGCACTCAGGAGGCAGAGACATGAGGATCTCTGAAAGTTTGAGGACAGCCTAGTCTACATAGTGAGTTCCAGGACTGCCAGGCTACATTGTGAGACCCTGTCTCAAAACAAGTAACTATTACAGGGTGAAGAGATGGCTCAGTGAGTGACAGCAATCTTGAAGAAAACCCACATTTATGTCTCAGCACCACATGGTGGCTCACAAGCATCTGTACCTCCAGTTCCAGGAGACCCAACACCTTCTGGCCTCTGCAGGCACAAGGCATGCATCAATACACATACATACATGCAGGCAAACACTCAAATGTATGAAAATTAATAAAGTAATTACTTTTTAAAGACTGATGGTACTCTAATTTTATTTTCCTTGTAAATCAGTTGTTCCTGTTGCTGGAAGACTGTTTTGTTTCTAGTTCAGTAACTTGACTCGAATATACAGTGGAGTTTGTCTTTCTGGGTGAGAGTCTCAGCTAGATAGTGTACACATTCTGAATTTTTTATTTTAAGCTATTGTGTTTTGTTTTATATTTAGAGTTATTGAATTACGATTTTAAAAATTTGTATCCTTTTGAGTTTGGCTATCTAAAATGCTCGTTTTTCTAAAATTTTAACTTCTTCATTTATCTTTTACTTCAAAGTTTCCCTCCTTTCGATGTTTTCAGGTGGAGATCGTGATGTCTCTGCTGGGGATGTTCTGTCCCCCTCTGTTTGAAGCCATCGCTGCCCTGGAGAATTACCACCCGCGCACCGGGCTGAAGTGGCAGCTCGGTCGCATCTTTGCTCTTTTCCTGGGAAACCTCTACACGTTTCTCCTGGCCCTCATGGATGATGTCCACCTTAAGGTAAAGCCCGCACGGGCCACAGTGCCTGCTGTCCACTGTATTCCCTTTTATAATAGAATAACTTTACTGAGAATCATTTCTATTAATTAAATAAATGTTGGCAGTTTAGGAAGGAATACTAAAAGGAGATATCTCTAGAACCCATAATCCAAAGGCCTCAGCTGCAAACAATTGCTCCAGTTCCTTCCTGCTTTTTTCCTAGGTTGTCTTTTTCCACATCATGTCTATATCATTCAGTACTTTTAATATTTTATATGCAGGTTTTCCCATGTTGCTTCACGCCTGCCATAGTTAGTCAATAACCAAGTAATTGTCCACTGATGCGGTATGTCATGGTTGACCATGCTCATCAGTGCTTGTCAGGAATGTATGGAACACCGCATGTTTAGCCATTGGGTACAGCAGGGAACGAGACACAGTCCTGTCCCAAATGCTTCATGCTCAGGGTCAGGAGGCAGACTCATTCAATACAGTATGCCGGGAAATATGTTTCAGTGGGAACAAAGACCAAGGAAGTGTGTCAGAGCACAGGGAGACTCAGCTTGGGGAGTCTCAGCAGATACTGGAGAAAGCATAGGGACAGCTGGTGCCAACAGGAAACTCTAGGGTGACTAGAAGATAGAGAGAAAGGAAAAGAACGGAGACAGTGGAGGGACCGATGAGTCTCCTTGCTCATCTACCTCGTTACTCTTCTGCAGGAACTTCCCCTGAGGTAACAGGAACTTTTTAGAAGGTTCTAACAACTGAAGTGCCCGGCACTGGTCCATAGTCCTTCTACCCTCTCTGGCTTCCCTCCTTCCCCAAGAAAGTGTTCCCACCCTTCTGGGCCTCACATTTTACTCTGGCGTGCAGTTACCACTTACCTTTCTCTGAGACTAGTTGACTATTTCTAGATGTCACGGCCTTGAAGAAGTTCGTTGTGCTCCCTGTTATCTGATGTGGGTGCTCCTCAGTCCTCAGAGAAAATTTTCACAAACCACTTTGTTTCCTAATTGGTCATCTCTATTACATACTAGACCATGAACTAGCTGAGAGAAAACTCTCTTGGTCACTCACATGTCACTACTCACTTGTATGTACAGACTAGACCCAGAATAAACTATTTTCAAGACAAATGAATGGATAGATGGGTGAGAGGATTGATGGATGCTAACAGGGAGAAATGGACGGATGGGTGGGTGGACTGATGGACGCTAGTTAGGGAGAAAACTTTGTGGAAAAGATCCAGGGTTTCAGCCCATTGCACCTTCTCTTGGTGGGGATTAAAAGCCTGAGAAGTTCACTTCTTAAAAGATAGTCCAGTGTGAAGGGAGAAATCAAATGGTAGGCTTGGGGCTAGTTTTACTTCTTCCCATGGAAACAGCTGAACTATGCATGGCTCCTTCCAACTTCCCATCACCATGTTCTCTTCCAGCTTTCTAATGAGGAGAAAATCAAGAACATCACTCATTGGACCCTGTTTAACTATTACAACTCCTCAGGTGGGAATGAAAGTGTGCCCCGGCCACCACTACACCCTGCTGACGTGCCCAGGGGTTCCTGCTGGGAGACAGCCGTGGGCATTGTGAGTAGCTATGCTCTATGAAAAGGTGACCCTTGTTCTTGGTTCTTTGATGTGCCTTCTTTGATCTTTCCATTTTGAAAACAGCCCTGAACACTCAAATATCCATTAAGTAGGCATTGTTTTTAATGCTTATTTTTTATTTATTGATTTTACGTCCCATTCAGTTTTCCCTCCCTCCTCTCCTCCCAATCCCTTCCCCCTCCACCTCCCCTCTACTCATAGATTGGTGCCTAGCCCAATTGTCATCAGAGGGGCTTCACCCAGCAACTGATGAAAACAGATGCAGACCCACAGCCAAACATTAGGCGGTGCAAGGAATTCTGCAGAAGAGAATGGGAAAGGATTGTAGGCGCCAGAGGGGTCAAGCAGGCATTTCTTAATCATCTTGGAAGTTCCGAGATGAATAAAGCAGACCCGGTACATCCTGGAACATCATATGTATCTGCTGTCTTTAAAGTTGTGATTATGCTGTTGTGTGACCAGACTTTTCCTGGGGAGATGCAACACACACATCCACTCACCCTAGATAGGGAACTCAGGACAGACCAAAGTACACACACCTCCAAATCCAACCAATGAGTGTTATGAGGGTTACTTGCAGGAAATGCTAGTGAGGGGTTACTTACAGGAACAGAAATGACTCAAAGGCAGCTGCATCACTGATGCCCACCCCAGCGTGGGTGACAGCTCACAAAAGCTGGGAGCCTGAGCACACTGCACAGCCTGCAGGCAGCTAGCTCTCCAGACACCTCAGTTGATCTAAACCTCTGCACAGCAGCTTATCTTGGGGCCTTCTTTTGCAGCTCAGCTCCCTTGAGAGTGACTCCCAGCAGACTTTATTATTTATTTATTATTTACTCTTGGGAGAGAGGAGCCTAGTCCATCTGGTCAGTTTCAGGGACTTTCTGAAGTCATTTTGAGTTCTTTATCTTCCTGTTTAAGGAACTTCCCTGCTAGATGGAATATTTCAATCTTGGAAAAAACTGCTAGATAACAGAGGTCTGGCAGATCCTTCCAGTTAAAAACAAATCAGATATATATGCCCTGTGTAAGTGGAGAAAGCTCTGTTCTTTTGATTCTGTTATATGATGCTTTGGTTTATCTTCTCTATATTCCAAGAAAAATAATTGATTAGTAGGAAGCCGTCCCAAGTAATTGATGGTCACATTAAGTCCTAGTGGGGGCAATCAGGATATCAGAGCAGATGAGGAAAGCAAAGGGTAAGCCCTCAGATCTAGCAGATCTGAGGCACAGAGCACTGGCCATTACTAATAACCCAGGCAATTTGCATACATGACAGATAGGCGTCCCAATAACTCGGCAAGCATCATATTCCTGACTCTTAAAGGCTCAGATATTATCCCAAAGTTATTTAAATAATTGGTGATTTATAGAGCTGAGCCTTCTCCAAAGGCTGGGGTCCTTTCTCTGTTTCACCAGTCTACCAGGAAGAAGAGGCCACACAGACAGAGAGAGATGTGGACAAGCTCACGTCTAAGCACCCCTTCTTTTCCCTTGTTCCTCCCTGCAGGAGTTTATGAGGCTGACTGTGTCTGACATGCTGGTAACATACCTCACCATCTTGGTGGGGGATTTCCTTCGTGCTTGTTTTGTCCGCTTCATGAATCACTGCTGGTGCTGGGACCTGGAGGCTGGCTTTGTAAGCTGTTTTCTCATATATTCCGCAGTAAGCTCGGTCACCACACTCTCTGACATTCGTATTCAGGTGCACTCTCATCCGTTCCGTGTCTGTGTTCCATGAAGCAGTGTGGTTAGTCACGTTTACTGAGAGTCCTCTTTGTATCCACAAAAGCGGCGCCACCTTTTCCCAGCGTGACCTTTGTCTGGAGAATGGAGGCATGGGGGCCAAGGAGGTGGCTCAGTGGTTAAGAGCACTGGCTACTCTTCCAGAGGACCTGGGTTCCATTCATAGCATCCACTTGGCAGCTCACAACTGTCTGTAATTCCAGTTCCAGGGGATCAGACACCCTCTTCTGGCCTCCATGGACATCAGGCATTTGTGTGGTACACAGACATACATGCAGGCAAAACACAATACACAGAAAATACCAAAATAAAAGAGTTTTTAATTTTTTTTAAATGGAAGCGTTCAGTTTGGGGGGAAGGGGAACCACATTCTTCAGCGCTGAGCAGGTGACTGGTAGAGAAGCGTATAAATGACCTCCCATGAGGAAGGCTGGACCTTAGGACGGATAAACATTTTAGAAATCCCAAAACAACCAAGAACCTGATGCCCCTTTCCCTATCCTCTGATTATGCTTTGAGAAGCCTCTTCAACTCTTAACACCTCCCCGTGAGATACTTTCTTCCCCCATCAACCCGGTAAAATGCTTGTCCAAAGCATATGCCATTTCCTCACCACGTGACTCTCTATGAATTGTCAGAACCTCAGGCCCACTCACTGGCCCAGTGAGTGTCTCTTCCACAGCACCTCATTCTTCTGTTCATCAGTTGTGTTTGGAAAGGAAGTCTCCTTGCCCGAGTTTCCGCCAAAAGACGACCTATGTAGCCCTTAACCCAACCTGTGGCAGAGCCTGACCCTAAGGCCACAGGGGTCTGGCGTACATTTTTATTTTTATTTTTTTTTATTTTTTTTATTTTTCTCTGCTCCCCTCCCTCCCTCAACCCTCCCCCAATGTCCCCATGCTCCCAATTTATTCAGGAGATCTTGTCTTTTTATACTTTCTACTTCCCACGTAGATTATATCTATGTAGGTCTCTCTTAGTGTCCGTATTGTTGTCTAAATTCTCTGGGATTGTGGTTTGTAAGCTGGTTTTCTTTGCCTTATGTTTAAAAACCACCTATGAGTAAGGACATGTGATAATTGTCTTTCTGTGTCTGGGTCTGGCATACATTTTAAGTAAGCCTATTCAATCCCTCCTCAAAAAAAAAAAATGATGACACCTTTGGTAGGAGGGCACAGTGTTGCTCTCTCCAAAGTAACTTCTAAATTCTATAAGACTGCAAAGTTATAATAAAATCTGCTGAAAAATAAGCATATGGAACATAAAGGAAAACTCTTTAGAAAGGAAAAAGGGACTACACTGACCACTCTCTTAAAGTCTATTAAGAAGCCAGGCTTGGCAGCTGGAAATCTAGCTCGGTGGGTAAGAGTGCCTACTGCACAAGCATAAGGACCTGGGTTCAGATGCCCGTGGCCATGAAGAAACCACACAGACACAGGGCCATGTACACACCTGTAATCCCAACACTGGGTTGCTGGAGCTTGCTGGCTACCAGCCTAGCTTAAGCCTTGGCAAAAGCCACTGTCTCAAAGGAATGAAGCAGAGAGTGATAAATATGCACACACACAGGTAAAAATATGCACGCACGCACACACGTGCAAACATCACACTTGCACACACACACACACACACACACACACGAACAAAGTAAGAGGATCAGAAGCATGGAGCCAGCCTGGGTTATACAGTGAGGCTCTATTCTCAGAAGGAATATGATGGCGCTGTAATAACTAAATGGGAATTGGAATAAACAGGCTTACCCGTAGAGCAGAGTACAAAGCCCTGAGACTGGTATGAGCTAGCGGAAAACTGTTTAATAAAGAAGCAGTTTCAAATCAGTAAGGAAGAGAAGCATTATATACAAATGAGCTGTAGGGGCTGGAGAGATGGCTCACTGGCTAGGAGGACAGGCCGTTCTTCCAGAGGACCCAGGTTCAATTCCCAGAATCCACATGGCAGATCACAACTATCTGAAACTCCAGTCCCAGGAGATCCACTTCTGGCCTCTGAAGGCACCAGGCACACATGTGGTGCACAGACAAACATACAGGCAATATAAAATAAAATTTAAAACTCTTTACCTTGTCTATAGAGTGAGTTCCAGGACAGCGAAGGCTACACAGAGAAACCCTGTCTCGAAAAACCAAAAGAAAACAACTGGATTTTAAAAATGAGCTGTGGGTGGGGAGAGGACTGTATCCCTCACTCCCTTCACCTACATAAATTAATTGTAGGTGAATCAAAGTTTTTAGGAGACTAGGCTTAGGGTTTTATCTGTTTCACTCTGAGACAGGCCTTTCTAGATATCTCTGGCTGGCCTGGTACTCACGATGTAGCCCAAGATATCCCAAACTTACAGCAATTCTCCTGCCTCAGCCTCCATAGTACTGGGATTACAGGCAGGTGCTATAAGACCTAGCTTGAATACAGAAACATAAATCAAAATTTTCTTTTAAAAGGCCCATATACATTCATAATCCTGGGAGTGAGAATTTTTTTTTTTTTTTGAGCGGGACACAAAAACCAGCAGATAAGGGTTTTTTTGTTTTGTTTTTTTCTAATTTGGGGGTTTGGTTTGTTTTTTTTAATATTATTGATTGATTTATTTTATGCATCTATAGATATATATGCACCACATGCTTGCAATTCCCCCAGAAGCCAGAGGACGTTAGACCCCCTTGGAACTGAGCTCCAGGCTCCTGTGAGCCCCTAAAGCAGGCCCTGGGAACTGAACACGGTCTCTGCAAGAGCAGTAAGTGCTCTTCCTGTTGTGCCGTCTCTCCAGGCCTGGTTTTTGTTGTTGTTGTTTTGGTTTGGTTTGGTTTGGTTTTTTGAGACAGGGTTTCCCTGTGAAACAGTCATAGCTGTCTTGGAACTAGCTCTTGTAGACCAGGCTAACCTCGAACTCACAGGGATTCACCTGTCTCTGCCTCCCCAGTGCTAGGATTAAAGGCGTGCACCACCAAGGCCCGGCCCAGGCCTGTTTTTATAATATTAGTTAAATTTTAAGTTCTTAAAATTCATCCCTCACGGGCTGGAGAGATGGCTCAGTGGTTAAGAGCACTGCCTGCCCTTCGGAAGGTCCTGAGTTCAGTTCCTAGCAACCAAATGGTGGCTCATAACCATCTATGATGAGATCTGGTGCCCTCTTCTGGCCTGCAGGCATAGATGCAGACAGAATACCGAGAATACTGTATACATAATAAGTAAACAGATTTTAAAAAATCATCCCTCACGGCCTGACATAGCGACTTCTGGACTTTGGGACTGGCAGGCGGGCGAGCCTAGCGGCTCTGGCTCTGGCGAGGGACCGAGCCTGGGAGCTCCAGGGATGTAGCAGGCCACCCAGCTCATGACACGGCGCGGCCAGAGCCAGAGCCTGGGGAGCTGGCAGGGGCCGAGCGAGCACAGACAGCGCAGCTCGCGGCCCCCAAGCGGAGACAGGCCAGCTGCCCTCCCCACCGCCTGCTTCCCCGGCATGCAGCCCAGGCTGTGGAGGTGACACTTTGGGACTGTAGCTGCCGCCATTGCCACCATGGACGAACAGGAGGCATTAGACTCTATCATGAAGGACCTGGTGGCCCTCCAGATGAGCCGACGTCCCCGGGTGTCTGGATATGAGACCATGAAGAACAAGGACACGGGTCACCCAAACAGGCAGAGTGACATCGGAATCATGTTTGGACACAATGAGAAGAGAAGAATTACAGCATTCAGCCGGCCTGTGAGAAATGAAGATGTGGAGCACAAGGTGACAACAGTATTCGGGCCTCCTCTTGATTTACATTACATAAATAATGAATGAGCTCTCCATCCTGTTGAAAAATCAAGATGATCTTGATAAAGCAATTGACATTTTGGATAGAAGCTCAAGCATGAAAAGCCTTAGAAACTACTGTTATCCCAAGACAGAAACCATCATTAGCAAAGATTTACATCTAAGAATGACAATGGAGGCCAGATGTGGTGGTTCACACCTTTAATCCCAACACTTGGGAGGCAGAGACAAGTTGGATCTCTGTGACTTTGAGGCCACCAGCAGTGAGAACTTGTCTCAAAAAACAATAATGATGATGATGAATGTAATGGATTAATAAAAATTGCTGCAGGATCCCCAGTGGCAGCAGGCAGCAGAAACGCTGCAGGGTCCCCAAGTGGTGGCAGGCAGCGGGCAGTGGGTCCCTAGAGCAGCCAGTCCTAGGCAGGGACAATGCATGAGACCACACAGCAGGTCTCCAAAGGTGGCTGGTCCCAGGCAGCAAGGCTTGTGGGTGGCGGGCGAGAGACAAACAGGCACACCATACAGAGTGAGGTTGTATATTTATTAGGTGGGTTATGGAGGGGAAGGGAAAAGAGGAGAAGAGCAGAGAGAGAGAGAGAAAGAAAGAGAAGAGAGAGAAGAGAGAGACAGAAGTGGGGAGAAGTGGGGAGAGGCAGAAGCTGCCTTTTCGAGAGGGAGATGAAAAAAAGAGAGAGAGAACTCAGGCTGGAAGCTGAAGATCAGCTTGCCTCAACAGATGGGGGAGGGAGTGGGAGTGACTTGTCTCTTAAAGAAACAGATCATTACATTCCCGTCTCCTTTTTATAATAAAAGGGCAGGAGGTTAGGCACTACAGGTTAAAGGAATTGGGGCAGTGGATTCTTAAGACTTCCTCCTGCTTATTTGTGGGCGTCATCTTTCGGGGGAACCTGAGAAGGCTGGGTGCTGGTCACATCCTGGCATAATTGGTCTCTTTGCTCCTGTCCGGTGTTTGTGGTATGGAAATGTGTGGTGTCTCTTACACCTGTTTAAGGTATTAGCAGAACAGAGGACAATGTTAAGTTAAGGAAAAAAATTTTAAGACCAGGGAATTGAGGGGGATATATCTGACCTGTTTAAGGTGGATCCTTCAATTCGGCTCCCTGAAACTCACAAGAATTCTTTGGGTTTGTGAAAACAGAAATTTTAGACATATACATTGTATAAACAGTAGCATATTTATGTCAGATAGATATTTTTGCACAATGAAAAGTATTTTTAAGACTATGGAAGGCAGCATGAGAGAGAAGTTTGATAACTTGTATTTGTCCTCACACCTTTATAGCTTCCAGGTCTTGTATTTGTATTTTACTGAAATTTGTTTGGTGAGGTTGTCCTTTTAAACTAACAAAACCTCTCAGCTGTCAAACTGCATCAGAGATCTTTGAGAAGGACAAAATTTTACTTGAGTTACTGATTAAAAAATGACAGAGAACTTACTTGGTTGGCACCCAGAGCTACTCCTCAGGGTCCTCCATGGTCACTGAAGGTCGTATTTGACTTTTGCTGTTTAGCGCAGGGCCTGCCAGGCTCCAGAAGATCCTGTGGGCTAAGAAATCTGTAGGAAGGTAAGCCTACCTTGACCTGAGCAGCTAGGCTGTGGATTCCAGCGATTCTGTCCACGTTTGGAGATATTCAGTTTAGATGAAAGGCAGTTTTTCCCAGTGGTCAGCGCTTGGCAGTTGAAGCAAGTTGCAGATGGACGTTGTTTTGTGTCCATTTGTCTTCTGTCTTCTTTGGAGGAAATAGAGTGCTGCTGTTAGGGGCCAACCTGTCTCTTTTTGTTATGAAAAGTTTTTTAATAATTAAATATTTAACTGTAAAAGAAATAAATATGGCTGACAAGTCATTTCATAAGTAAAGGCTTTTGCTTCTAAGCCTGACAACCTGATTTTAATCCTGAGGACCCACATGGTGGAAAGAGAACCAACTCCCAGAAGTTGTCTCCACATACATGCCATGACATGTATGCACCCTCACACAAACACATACACACAAAGTAAAACTTAAAAATAAAATTAAAAAACCCATCCCTCATACCTCTAAACCAAGCGTCTTTGCCTCTTTGCTCACGCTTTGTCGCCCACCCTCTCTCTCCCGTCCTCTCGCCCTTCTCCCACCTGGTGTCCGTTTTCCCCACTTCAGGACAAACTGGCAGCAGACCTGAGTAGACCATGAGGACTCAGCACTCGCGAGCTCTGTGTCCTTCCAGATTCCTGTTGAGAACCCAAGCTGTGAATTAGTCAGCTCTTCCTGCAAACTCCTGTTAGACTGTGGGAGATGAGAGGAAGGGCGGGGAATGAGTCTGCTGTGCCAGCTTCTCATTTCGAGTCTCAATTCATTATTCACATTTCACTCATTTCATTTGCTTTCTCCCTTGATTATAATTTTAAGGTAAATTTCTGATTAAAACATTGATTAAATGTTTTCTTAAGAGCTAAAGTCCTCTCCAAAACAAAGAATCAGCCGGGCAGTGGTGGCGCATGCCTTTAATCCCAGCATTCGGGAGGCAGAGGCAAGCAGATTTCTGTGAGTTTGAGGCCAGCCTAGGCTACCAAGTGAGTTCCAGGACAAGGCTCCAAAGCTACACAAAGAAACCCTATCTTGAAAACCCAAAAACAAAAACAAAAACAAAAACAAAAACAAAACAAAACAAAAACAAAGGGTCAGGCTACCGCTTGAAGAGGTAGGTACAATTACAATTTGTCGATGTTGTTGCAAAACTTTGGTTTCAATAACTTCACAGATTTGGGGACTGAGGAGATGCTTAGCAGTTAAGCGCACTATTGCTCTTGCACAGGACCTGGGTTCCATTTCCAGCACCCACACAGCAGCTAACAGTGTCTGTAACATTAGTTCTAGGGGATCTGAGGCCCTCTGCTGACTTCCAGAGGCACTACATATATGTGGAGCACAGACATGGTGCAAACAAAACACCCATACACATAAAATAAAAATTAATTAATTAAAAACTTCAAAACTGCCAGGAGGTGGTGGTGCACGCCTTTAATCCCAGCACTCAGGAGGCAGAGGCAGGCGGATCTCTGTGAGTTCGAGGCCAGCCTGGTCTACAAGAGCTAGTTCCAGGACAGGCTTCAAAGCCACAGAGAAACCCTGTCTCGAAAAAACAAAACAACAAAAAAACAAAACAAAACAAAACAAAAAAAAAACTTCAAAACTTCTCTTTGAAAGTTGAAGACAAGGATGGGGACATAGTCCAGTTGGTAGAATACTTGCTTAGCATGCCAGCGGCCCTGGGTTCAATCCCCAGCACCACATAAACTAAGTATGATAGCTCACATCTATAATTCCAGTACTTGGAAGGTATAGGCAAGAGAATCAGAAGTTCTAGCTATGTAAAAAGTAAGAGCACAGCCTGGGCTACGTGAACGCTGTCTCAAAATAAATTCATACATACACACACAGAGACACACACATACATAATATATACATACATATCAAAAGAAACAGTCTTTTAAATCTATTAAAGAAACAATCCTACTACTGGGTATGATGCTTTAATCTCAGAGTTTGAAAAGTTAAGGCATAAGGATCATCATAAATTTGAGGTCAGCCTGAGCTATACAGTGAGACTATCAAAAATCAACAAAACAACAAAAAACAGAATGCTGAACCCAAGGCAGACATTTTGGGGTGAGCTATCTTGACTTGGACAGGATCTAGCTGGAATCACCTAACGTTTGCTCGCCCATTTCCTCCTCCCTCCCTCTTCCCTTTCCTCTCCCTCCAGCCCTCATATGCCGAATTTGATATTAGTGGAAACGTGCTGGGTTTGATCTTCAATCAAGGAATGATCTGGTGAGTTGTCTCTTTCATCTAGCATATAATCTGGGGAGTCAAAAAACTAGAACCTCTCTAACTTTGTCTCTCAACGAGCTTGGGGGCAGCAAATCGCCTCAGCTCTCTCTGCTCAGTTTCTGATAAGAACTAGAGCAACGTGGGAAGCAGAACAGTGTAAGATAACCAGTGAGCTAGAGAGAGCAGACATGGGGAGAGAAGAGGGGAAGAGAGGGAAGAGAGAAAGAAGATAGAATAGAGCAAAGAGGTAAGGAAGGAGGAGAAGAAAGGGGAAAGGAAGGAGAAACGAGAAAGATGGGGCAAGGAGAAGAGGATAGTGGGGAGCGAAGGGAGGGAGGGAAGGAAGGAGGGAGAGAGGGAAGGAAGGAAAGAAGGAAGGAAGGAAGGAAGGAAGGAGCTTCCTCCTCTGGAGGCTGCATGGTAGCCGCCTAAGACTTTGAAAATGCAAAGGACTGTCTCCAAGCCCCTGTCTGCCTGTTGGCTGCTCACGGAGGCCAGAGACTGTGATCTGCTGAAACCTGCTAGACAAGCAGTGGTAAAATCCTAGTCAGCATCCCAGTCAGTAGTGCTCGGAGATATCTCCCTCTCTCGGGGACCAGATGGCTCCAGCCTAATGACACTATTAGCCTTCCCTCGCTTGCCCTGCCACCAGGTCAACTAGATATCCTGTCTGTGACCTTTCAGGATGGGCTCCTTCTATGCTCCAGGACTGGTCGGCATCAATGTCCTGCGCCTGTTGACCTCCATGTACTTCCAGTGCTGGGCAGTGATGAGCAGCAATGTGCCCCACGAGCGTGTGTTTAAAGCCTCGAGATCCAACAACTTCTACATGGGCCTGTTGCTGCTGGTGCTCTTCCTCAGCCTCCTGCCGGTGGCCTACACCGTCATGTCCCTCCCACCCTCGTTTGACTGTGGCCCCTTCAGGTAAACTCTTTGTTGCTGGGGAGAGTTTTCCTCCTGAGGCAGTATGCCAGCCTGTAAATGGCTATGGAACTTCGGGCAAGCCATCGGAACTATCCGGCAGGTTTTCTGTGAGGGTAGAGATGACCCGTGTGGTAGCAGGCGGCTACTTGTGGCTACTGGGTGCTTGAAATGAAGAACTGAGAAACATGATTTCTCATTTTTTTCATTGCAATTAATTTTGATTTTGATAACCACAAGTGGCTGACTTCTATATTAGATGATACACGCATAACCTTTTAACAGTAGATAGCCTGCCCCCTGTGGTTATCGTAGCACAGGATGAGTGGTTGAGGCTACCCTAACCTCCAGCCAGGTAGGAAGCAGGCATAGTTGGTCTTGACTGAGACGCTCAGCTGGGCCCCCATGCTCTACAGAATACTACCAGCACTGAAGGCTGGTTATAATTCGAAGTTCTTGGGAGACTGGATATAGTTATATAAGGAGGTAGACTGAACAATAATGTATACTTCCTGTTATCTTTATAAATATGTGAACCACTGAAAACAAATCCCTCTACTCCCTAAAAAAATAGGTCTGGGACTAAGGTGTTTGAAGCACAGTACTCTTTTACTAAGTATCTTCTCACATAGAAATTTTCTATGTGGCCTTCTCGAGAATCTTACAGTAAGTTAACATGGATAAACTCATGTTCCCATCCTTGCTGAATACCTATCCCAGACAAGAAAGGGAGTAAGGCAAGTGAGAAGGGCCAAGCATATCCCTTGAACGATCCTGAAAGCAATACCTCATCCAGTTGTCTCTCACCGGCTCCAGAGCCAGCCCAGCAAGCCAGAAGTGTGCTGTGGGGGAAGCTGGCTGTCTCCTTTTCAGTTCAGATGGCCTGAAGTTGGTGGAACCTAGAGGAGGTATTCAACAGAATGTGTTTTTAGAACAGGATCCAGTCACACAGAGTCTGCACAGAAGAGAGAAGGTAGCCATCAGGGTGGAAGGCTGCAGGAGATGAGATGCCCAGTGAGGGAACAGCCCCGTGAAAGAACTCCGTCAGCCTCTTCCCAAGCCTGGGTACAGGCACTGCCACCGCTTCCTCAGACTGCCCACCTGTGTCCAGGAAAGATGGCCCCTTGGCCTGTGGCATGCCTGTTCCTTGACATTTGTGTCCTTTTTGCCTCATCTGCTTTCCTGAGTGTCCCTGGCAACATATATCAAATCATAGGAAAAGAGATCTAACCTGAAACTCAAGAAAGAAACATGGTTTACAACCCCACAAAGCTGAGCTGACAAGGGCCAGCTTCTCAATGGTGCCTTTGCTAGAGGTCCCAAATGAAATACACACATGTATAAACATACACACACACACACATACACACACGTACTCACACACACATACACAAGCACTCACACACAAACACACACGCACTCACACACACATACACATGCACTCATCCACACATCCACACATGTACTCACACACACACGTGTACTCACACAAAACACACACACACACAAACAAAAACCCACAGTGTGTTCCTCCGTTTTACCCTTAAACAAATCATGCGTTCCTTGCTGGACATGGTGGCCACTGGCTATCACTGAGCGCTCAGAAGCCTAAGGCAGGAGAAGCGTGAGTTTGAATCCAAACCTATTTCAGAACAGACTAAGCGTGCTGAGCCCTTTCCTTGTTTATCTTGTTTACTGCATTCACCCACGGGGCAGAAGTTCCACGAGGAGATTTTTTTCTCCACAAGCAGATTTTTTTTCTTCCTTTCTCAGTGTCTGGAAGCAAACAGCTGCCTTATGGTTGACGTTCCGAGGAGACTGCTACCTCACAGAAATTCAGTTCCATAGGGAAGAATTAGTGTTGGGACCACGCTACATGCCTACAGGGGCCCAGCAGACAACATAGATGATTGAGATGATTAGTGTCTCATAGCACATAATCACAAATGGGAGCCGGTGAGCTATGCCATTTGAAACAAATCCAAAACACCATCTGGTTTTGTGAATAAAGTTTTATTGGAGCACAGCCATTTCAATGTGCTTACATAGGCTCCATCTCAATAGTAGGACTGAGTAGCTGAGGTGGAAACCGGCCAACCTTCACAGCTAACGGAATCAGTTAGGTTTGTGCAGAGAAGTCACCTGGTTTAGAGAGCAGATCTAAGCGCAAACTCTCTCAGTGACCAGCTGGACAGTTTTGAGCGCTGCACAGGTTCATTTTCTGAAAGATATAGTGGCAAAGTTTGCTCATAGCGTTGTTTTAAGAGTCTAGTGTGCTGTTATCTGTGAAGCACATAGAAGACCATGTTGGTCTTTGGTATGGATATCTATGAACCTGTTGCTCTGCCCAGACTGAGGATGGTGCTCACCTCAGCCGGCTGTCCCCATAAAGAACATGGGCCCATTATTATAGGCTTTTCAATCCTCATAAAAATCTGAACATTTATTTGAAATCACCTATCACTTTCACTTAAAAAAATCATTCAAATTTTTAAACCAAAAAATTTGACTTAAAAGCATACTATTTGCACAAGCCAGGTTCCCAGAACCCACATAAAGGCTGGGTAAGTGTGGCTTCCCCCTGTGGAATCCCAGCCTCCGAAGGCAAATCCAGAAGATTCTCTGAGAAAGCTGGCTAGATAGACTAGCCATATTGGCTAGCTCTGGGTTTGAAGGACCCTGTCTCCAATAAGGTGGAAAAACAATTGAGAAAGACTCCTGACATCAACCCCAGACCTCCATATGCACAGGCACACACATACATATACACAGGAAAAGTAGATGAAGGACTGGAAAGATGGATCAGAGGTTAAGAGCACTGGCTGCTCTTCCAGAGGTCCTGAGTTCAATTCCCAGCAACTACATGGTAGCTCACAACCATCTGTAATGAGATCTGGTGCCCTCTTCTGTTGTGTGTGTGTATATATATATATATATATATATATATATATATATATATATAATAAGCAAAAAGAAATCTTTAAAACAGTAACATGTTGGATGGATGGATGGATGGATGGATGGATGGATGGATGGATGGATGGACAGACAGAGCTCGGCAGTGGTGGTGCATGCCTTTAATCCTAGCACTTAGGAGGCAGAGTCAGGTGGATCTCTGTGAGTCTAAGGCCAGCCCACAGAGCAAGTTCAAGGGGCAGGCTCCAACGCTACAGAGAAACCCTGACTCCAAAAGCAAAAACAAACAAATAAAAGGTAGATAGATACATAGATATCCAGATACATACATACATACATGTTACATACATACATGCTTACACATCTAGAATAGATGATAAATAGTTCATAGTGTTCTATAGAATAAAGAATTTAGCCGGCGGCAGTGGCACATGCCTTTAATCCCAGCACTCAGGAAGTAGAGGCAGGCGAATCTCTGTGAGTTTGAGACCAGCCTGGTCTACAACAGCTAGTTCCAGGACAGGCTCCAAAGCTACAGAGAAACCCTGTCTCGAACCCCCCAAAAGAATTTGAACCAGAATCTTCAAACTCCTAAGTCTACTTCATAGCACCAAAATTACCATTCAAGAGCCACCAGTATCCAGGTGTCCCTGGAGAGCATTTTTGGAGTCAGTCTTCACAATATTCTAAAGAATTAAAAGGAAAAGAACCCATTATTGTAAATGGTACAGAAGGCCACCTTGGGGCAATGCAGCTTCCTGGTTGGAAAATTAACTGCAGGTGTACCCTAGAGGCGCTGTGATGTTTCTACATTAATCTTAGGAGGGCTGCTTCCAGGTCAAGGAGCCCAGAGGAGTCCATGTTTGTCTTATAACTAAATCATGGACCATTTTCTACTGTCACAGAGATGTGTGTGTAAGGTGCCAGCTGCCTGGGACTGAGGTAGAAGCATCCTCCAGCCTAGGAGTCCAGGAATAGACCGGGAGCATGACAAGAGCCTGTGCCCTACAAGGAAAGAAGAATGTGTGAGAAAATCCACATTTTTCTGGCTGAAGAGGTGTCAAACTCAGAAGAGCAGTGTAGTCTGAGAGTCTGTGTGTTCCTGAGGGCAGGAAGCTAATGAGTGCTATACAGCCAGCCCCAGCTGTCTCTCCTAAGCAGAACGGCAGCTCCTCGTGGGATCTTCTTTCTTAGTCCATTTGGAGCAGAGCTCTGGTTCTCCCCGAAAAGCAGTGGTGAGTGGCAGCTCTGGAGAAGTGGGGTCATGGATATGACTGTGTGTGCCACAGGATCTTTGCAAATGCCACAACATGTCATCTCCTCTTTCTAGTGGGAAAAACAGAATGTACGACGTCCTCCACGAGACCATCGAGAACGATTTTCCAAAGTTCCTGGGCAAGATCTTTGCCTTCCTTGCCAATCCAGGCCTGATCATCCCAGCCATCCTGCTGATGTTGTAAGTTACCCAGGGCCCAGGCTCTGCTTCGCAGCTGAGGCTTTCTGGATAGGGTTCCCCATTTCACTCTCTTAGTTTGGATTCCCCAGAAGTAGACCCTAAGACAGGGTCAAATGTAAGTAGTTTATCAGGGAGTAGCTGGATGGATGATATGGTTACCTCTGTTATGGATGAGTCTGCTTTGAATCTTTCTGGGAAACAATGTACCTCAGAGCTGCTTGTCTAGGGATAAGAAATTCAGGGCATTTGAAACCAGCCTGGTTGGCTGGAAATATCTAAGAGCTATGGGGTCTGAACTTCTCAGAAAGCAGAAAGTTATGCTTGGATATGAAGTGTCTCCTAAGGACCACTATCGAAGCCTTGGTCCCCAGCTGCTGGCACTATCTTTGGGAAGTTCCAGAAACTTTAGCGGGGGCGGGGGGGCTAGCTGAAAGAAGTTGGTCATTGCATGTATTAGTTACTACTATTGGGTCACCGTGGCCACCATATCACGTGTTTCATGGCACTGTTCCTGGGGAAATGTGAGCAAACATCTGCCCTCTAAGAACAGCACCAAAGTCCGACTATGCGAACCAGTGAGTTGATTAGGATAACTCATGGGAGTATGGCTGTAAGGCTGCTTACAGAAGCAGAAATGGTTCAAAGACAGTTGCATCACCAAAACCCACCCCAGAGTGGACGGCAGCTCACAAAAGCTCGACAGCTGATGCCCACTGCACAGCCTGCAGGCAGCTCAACAGGTCAGAGGGGCTCTGCTAGGCAATTCTGCTGAGCTCTGCCTCTTTGAAGCAGCTCAGACTGTCTGCGGGTCTCTCAGCAGTTCTTATTGCTTACGAGCCTGGGGAGGGGAGGCCTAGTTCATCTGGTCAGTTCAGGACTTCCTAGGCTGTTTTGGGTATCTCACTGGGTAGTGTTGACTGGCCTGGAGCTTCCTCTGTAGATCAGGTGATCTTGAACACAATGAATTCACCTGCCTCTGGCTCCTGAGTGCTGGACTAAAGACGCACCACTGTCCATCATCCTAAAGCTTTGTGGAGTTGTTTTCCTGGGTTTTAGCAGCTTGTCAGCAAAACTGACGGTTTCATCTCCCTTTCAAACACCCTCAGTTTTGAGTTGCTTCCCTGCAGGATGAACAGAGGAAATTCAATTCACAATGCTCAGCAAAAACAACCTGAGGGAAAGAAGGTTCCCTTTGCTTCTCCTTTCAGAGGCACAGCAGAACAGTTCTTGTCTTGGCTGACCAGGAAACTGGGAGAGGCAATGTTGGTGGTTGGCTTTCTCTGTTCCCTCCCTATTAAACTCAGGCACCCCAGCTATGGGATGGTACTGTCTACATTCAGATGGCTCTCTCATCCTCGGCTGATCCTTTCTGGAGCCACCCTAGCTGACACCCAGGAGTGTGCCTTACAATGTCCTAGGTGATTCTACACCAGGTCGGGCTCACACTGGGCACATGTCCTTGGAGTCTGTGTCTTGTCTGCACCCTTGGATGTTTCCCATCCACCATAACAAAGCCATTTACACCCTCTTTGTCAAGGAGGGCTGACAGCCCTGAAACCATGAACAACAGAATCGTTCCTCCTTTAAATCATTTCTCTCGGGTACTTCATAGGGTAGCCACAAAGCAACTGCCATAGCTGGCAGCTCAGCCTGACCCTGGGCTGTATTAGTCTGCTGTTTGTGTCTGTGATGAGCACCAAGACCAAAACCACCTGAAAAAGGAAAGGGTTTGTTTGGTTTACGTGACCCTATGTCCATCACGGAAGGAAGTTAGGACAGGGACTCAAACAGGAGTGCACATGGGAAGCATAGATGAATACTGCTTACTGGCTTGCTTCCATTGGTTTCCTTATGTAACTCAGGACATCCTGCCCAAGGGTGGCACCACGTAAGTCATTATTCAAGAAAACATCCCACAGAATGCCCACAGGCTACTCCGGCAGAGGCAATTTCTCAGGAGAGGTTTCCTCTTCCCAGTAACTCAGTTTAAATTAATAAATACTAAACAGGGGCTGGAGAGATGGCTCAGTGGTTAAGAGCACTGACTGCTCTTCCAGAGGACCCGGGTTCAATTCCCAGCACCCACATGGCAGCTCATACTGTCTGAAGATCCAGTTGCAGGGGATCCGACACCTTCACACCAATGCACATAAAATAAAGTTAAATAAACCATAAAATATTTAAAAAAAATACTAAACAGCACATAGACTTTTTTTATACAATATATTCTGATTATGGTTTCTCTTCCCCCAACTCCTCCCAGTTCTTCCCACCTCCCCTCCCATTAGAATTCATACTCTATCTCTCACTAGAAAACAAACAAGCATATAAGGAATAATAATAAAATAAATAAAATAAACAAGTAATAATAGAACTAAACAGAACAAAAGGATCCAAACAAAAAGCACAAGAAACACATACAGAGCCGGGTGGTGGCGGCGCACACCTTTAATCCCAGCACTCGAGAGGCACAGACCGGCGAATCTCTGTGAGTTCAAGGCCAGCCTGGTCTACAGAGTGAGTTCCAGGACAGGCTCCAAAGCTACATAGAAACCTTGTCTCGAAAAAACAAAAGAAAAGAAAAAGAAAGAAAGAAACACATATAGATGTAGAATAACACATGTTCATACATACAAGAATCCAAAGAGTCAGGCACTGGTGACTCATGCCTTTAATTCCAGCACTAGGTAGGCATAGACAGGCAGATCTCTGTGAGTTCAAGGCCAGCCTGGTCTACAAGAGCTAGTTCCAGGACAGGCTTCAAAAGGCTACACAGAAAACCTGTCTCGAAAAACCTAAAATAAAAAAAAAAAAGAAAAAGAAAAAAAAACCACAAAACCATACAAAGTACCTGTGAGAAAATCAGCCAATCAATCAGTAAATCCCAACACAACATTATGGGACAAAGGAGCTCCAAAGATGCTGTTGAGTTCATTTTATATAGGTCATCTGCTGCTGGACATGGACTCTGCCATTAAGTGTGCTTTGTTTCCCCAGTGAGACTTCCTTGGAGAAAATTAATTTTCATTTGAAAGTGACTACCCATTGGAGTGACTGTCCGGAATAGGGATGGAGATGGGTCTATGTCTCCTCTCAGCCCTAGGACCCCGTCTGGTGCAGACCCATGCAGACTTTGTGAATGTCCTCACAGTCTATGCAGGGTCGTATGTGCATTTGTCCTGCTATGTTTAGAAGGCCTTGCTTCCTTGGTGTCCATACATCCCCTTTGGCTCTCACACTCTTTCTACCTCCTCTTCCCCAGAGTTCCCTGGGCCCTGGGAGGAGGGGTTTAATGGAGATATCCCATTTAGGCCTGAGTGTTCAAAGGTCTCTTGCTCTCTGCATAATATCTGGCTGCGGGTCTCTGTGTTTGTTCCCATCTATAGCAGGAGAAAGTTTCTCTGTTGATGGCTGAGCAACATCTTGACCTAGGACTATAGCAGAATGTTATTAGGAGTCATCTTACTGCTGCATTCCTGTAGCAGAACAGGAGTATTCCGCTTTCCCCTCGGTCCCTAGCCTATCTAGTGTCAGGTTCTCGGCCACCCAAGCAGTGTCAGGTATGGGTTCCATCTTACAGAATGGGCCATAAATCCTTCCAGATGTTGGTTGGTTACTCCCACAAGCTTTGCATCACTATTGCAAATAGTTCATCTTTGTAAATCCAAGGGTTTGTAACTAGGTTGTTTATCTTTCTTCTTTGGTAGGGTGCAGAGAATCTTCCAGTACCATAAACACTAGTCCGTAAATGTGAAGACTTTATGTAGGCACCAGCTTGACTTTTCACTGTTCCATAAGTTCTGTAGGTGTTGTCTTCAGCAATAGGCCTTCCTGTCAGTTTGTGCAAAGCAACCAATAGCCTTAGAGCCTAGGTTGTTTGGGGATTCCCATGGGATGCTTTTGGCCAACAACTCAATTAGATGTAACCTATTCCCAGTACTGGAAGCTTCATTTGGTGACTAGAAATGTCTAGCTAAGGCTCTGCCACCCCGATATCTGAAGATTTTATTTAGATCAGCTGCATATATGTATATATTTTAGGAAGCAGCAACTGTATTGTTTTCCGTCTGGCCCCTCAAATGGCCTTTAGTTTTAGATGTCCCTCCCCATATTCCCCTCTTGTCCCTCGTCTTCCCTCCCCGTCCCTGTCTGATCCTCCCATCCCAGTCCCTACCTTGTCCAACTATAACTATCTGTTCTGTTCCCCCTTCCTAGGGAGATCCATCCCTTCTCTGACCAGTGAAGCATTTATCTAAGTTATTCTTTTATCAATAAAAACTCAGGAGTCAGATATTGGGGTAAAACCTGATAGATCCACAGTGATGGAGAAATGATCAGCTGACCCCGCCTCTCCACACTCCCAGATCTAAAAGGCCCAAGGCTCTTTCTAAGCCTCTCCCTATTCCTTCCTGTGTCTCTCTATCCTATTTGAGTCCTCCAAAAACTCTATGGTTTATTCTGGCCTGCTGAATGTGGACTCCACCCTCTGATTCAAGGTTTAACTTTATTGGCAGTCTCAGAGTGACAGTGCAAATAAATCTCCTGCAAGTGCCCACATCCTTACTCTGTGTATCACCTCTGTGGTATACAAAGTGTAGCTTGCTTATTGATGACCTAACAGCTGACATCCACATATAAGTGAATACATACCACATTTGTCTTTCTGGTTCCAGGTTGCCTCACTCAGGATGATTTTTTTCTAGCTGAAGCCATTTACCTACAGATTTCACGATTTCGTTTTTTTAAAGATTTATTTATTATGTATTCAGTGTTCTGCCTGCATGTATCCCTGCAGGCCAGAAGAGGGCACCAGATCTCATTATAGATGGTTGTGAGCACATGTGGTTGCTGGGAATTGAACTCAGGACCTTTGGAAGAGCAGGCAAAGCTCTTAACCACTGAGCCATCTCTCCAGCCCAATTTCGTTTTTTTAATGGCTGTGTAAATGTGCCTCACATTTTCTTTATCCATTAACCCACTTACAGACAGCTAGGTTGTTTCCAATTTCTGGCTATTGTGACTAAAGCAGCAATGAACATGGTTGAGCTAGTGTCTCCGTGGTAGGATGGAGCATCCTTTGGGTATATGCCCAAGAGTGGTATAGCTGGAACCTGAAGTAGACTGATTCCCCTGTGGAACAGCCATACTGTTTCCATGGTGGCTGTATGAGTTAGCATTCCAATCAGCAATGGATAAATGCTCCCCTTACTCCACGTCCTCTCTAGCATGACCTGTCATTTAGACAGGTGTAAGATGAAATCTCAAAGTAGTTTCGATTTGGATTTCCCTGAAGACTGAGGAGGCTTAGTCTTCCTCTGTCTCTTTCTCCCTCTCTGTCTCTCTCTCTCTGGCATTTTGAGACAGGGCTTCACTGTGTAACAGTCTTGGTTGTCCTGGAACTTGCTTTGTAGACCAGGCTGGCCTTGAATTCACAGAGATCCACCTACCTCTGCCTCCCAAGTGTTGAGATTAAAGGTATGAGTCACCACTGCCCAGTGGTGAACATTTCTTAAAGTGTTCCTCAGCCATATTTCAGTTTCCTCTTTTGAGAATTCTGTTTAGATCTGTTCCCCATTTTTTAAATTGGGTTATTTGTTTTCTTGATGTCCAGTTTTTTAGTTCTTTATATATTTGTGATATTAGCCCCCTATTGATGTAAAGTGAGTACAAAAATCTTTTCCTATTCTGTAGCCTGCCTCTTTATCCAAATGGTGTCCTTTGCTATTCAGAAGCTTTTCAGTTTCATAAGGCTCCATTTATTAATTATTGATTTTAGTGCCTGAGCTATTGGTGTTCTGTTCAGAGAATCTTTTCTTATGCCAATGAAGTCAAGACTATTTCCCTTTCTCTTCTATCAGACTCAGTGTTCTGGCCTTATGTTGAGGACTTTGATCCATTTGGAATTTTATGTAGGGTAATAAGTATAGCTTCTTCTACATATAGTCATCCAGTTTGCCAGCACCATTTGTTAAGTATTCTGTCTTTTTTCCAGTGTGTGCTCCTGGCTTGTTTATTAAAATTCAGGTGTGGACCTCTTCCTGGGCCTTCAGTTCTATTCCATTGAGCAATGGGTCTGTTTTGTGCCAAGACCATGCTGTTTGTGTTACTGTATCTCTGTAGCACAGTTTGAGATCGGGGTGGCAATAGCTCCAGCAGGTTTGTTGGGTTTTTTGTTTTTGTTTTATTCGGGATGTTTTAGCTATCTTGGGTTTATTTGTGCTTCCATATGAAGTTGAAAATTGTCCTTTCAAGTTTTGTGAAGAATTGTGTTGAAATTTTGATGGGTATTGCATTGAATTTGTAGATTGTTTTTGGTAGGATGCCCATTTTTACTATATTAGTGGGAATGCTTTAAAACTCTCTATTTGTGTCGATGTTAAATATGGGCTTGTTGTAAATTGGTGATGTGGGGGCCAGCCTTGATAAGCTAAGTCTGGGCAGGTCACCCAAAGGAAGCTTTGTACTTCCAACCATTATCACTTGGGACTCTGGCCATCGATGAGTTTAAATGGAGTCTGGAGTCTCAATAGTTTGCCCTGAGACAATGCCTGGCTGCAAGAGGAACCACAGGCTGAGATTGCCTGACCCCTACCCAAGAGCTGACCACTCCAAGGAAATGCCTGGCATTCCAACCCCTGTAGATAGGATCACCTGCCAGCGCACCTCACCAGGACACCCCTAGACAAATGTCAGCCAATCAGGGGCCCTGAACCTCAGAGACCCCTTACCCCCACCTTTACTACTATAAAAACCCAATTCTAATTGAGCTCGGGGCTCTCTGGATATTCCAATATGCTGGACATGCGGAGAGACCGAGTTTGCAAACTTGATTAAAATAAAGGCTCTTTGCTTTTACATATGGACTTGGACTTGGTCTCCTTTGTTGGCTTTTGTGGGGACCCTGTGGATTTGGGCATAACAGGTGGCTCATGTCTTTAATCCCAGCACTCAGGAGGCAGATGCAGGTGGATCTCTGTAAGCAGGAAGGAGGCCAGCCTGGTCTACAAAGCAAGTTCTGACAGCCAGGGCTATTACACAGTGAAACCCTATCTCAAAAAATGAATTGCTGTGTTGAATTATATCTATTATATCCCTAATTTCTCTAGGATTTTATCATGAAAGGATGTTGGATTTTGTCAAAGGCCTTTTCTGCATCTAATGAGATATCATGTGGTTCTCCTCATTTAGTGTGTTTATCTGGTGGATTACATTTATCCATTTACATATGTTAAACCATCCCTGAATCTCTGGGATTGAAGCCTACTTGATCACGGTGGATGATCTTTTTGATCTTGGATTCAGTTTGCAAGTATTTTATTGAGGATTTTTGCATCTATGTTCATAAGGAAAATTGGTGTGTACTTTTCTTTCTTTGTTGGGTCTTTATGTGGGTTATATATCAGGTTAATTGTGGCCTCATTAAAAGAATTAGGCAATGTTCCTTTTGTTTCTATTTTGTGGAATAATGTGAGGAGTATTGGCATTAATTCATCTTTGATAGTTTGATAGAATTCTGTGCTAAAACCATCTGGCCTTATGCTTTTGTTGGTCAGGAGACTTAATTGCTGTTTCTATGTCACTAAGTGTTATAGGTCTGCTTAAATTGCTTATCTGATCTTGATTTAACTTTGGTTGTCAGTGTTCTGTGTTTCATGGGTACTCCAAAACATAATTCAGGCTTAGAAACAGAAGCAGGGGAACCAGCTTGTGATGGAAATGACTGACTGGTGGCTTCTCACATATGAAAAAACACCTTTTGCAAGTCAATTTCCGCATACCAAAACCTCTTTTCTGGAGTTATTTAATGGAACCATTTACCCTGAGGCCTGCTTTACCAGGTTATGCAAAGGCTCTGGGATTCCTTCAGAAGAGCAACTCCGATAACAATCCCTGACTTTAAACAAAAGGTAGTTCAAAGCCTCCATGCTAGCACTCTGGAATTTAAGCCAGATGCAAAGGCTCTGTGGAATCTCTCCCTACATTTGATAAATGGTGTATATCAAGAAAATTATCCATTTCTTTTACAGTTTCCACTTTGGTGGTGAAGAACTCTAGGACAATTCTGAGGCCTCTCAGCATTAGTGCTCCCCACTCCCTGGGAACCAAGGACCTAAGAACTACACATGCACGTATTGAAATATTGGGGACTTTCCATCCCCCTGTGTCCTTGTGGATGTTCTCCAAATAGAGCTCAGTTATTGAAATTAGGACAAGGTAACCCACAGATGTTTTGACTCAGTTCCTGATGTGTTGACTCAGTCCCTGAAATAGGGTCACAGTAACCCTCAAATGTTTCCTCTTACCTCATCTGATCTGGCAACTGCCCTCCAGCCCTGGCTCAGGCCAATTATTGTTAATAGCCCTTTGAATAAGCCAATCATAATAGTTGAAAAACAACCCCCAGGTTCCCCCCCACCTTATTTCCCCTTCTATTCCTATAAAAATAGCCTGTAAGAGCTATTCAGGGTCTGTCACCTTTTGAGGCTGATGGACCCTGTCGCGACAGAATAAAAAACCTCTTGCTTTTACATCAACTGCAGTGCGAGAATGGTCTCTTGGGGTGACTCCTCCTTGGTGATTGGACTTTAGGGTCCAACAGTAGAGTACTAGTTTTTAAAGTATGTCCTTAATGATTCTCTGGATTTCCTCAGTGTCTGTTGTTATGCCCCCCTTTTCGTCTCTAGTTTTGTTAATTTAGATCTTCTCTCTCTGCCTTTTAGTTAATTGGGCTACAAGTTTGTCAATCCTATTGATTTTCTCGTTTTTGTTTGTTTGTTTGTTTGTTTTTGTTTTTCAAGACAAAGTTTCTCTGTAGGAGCTTGCCCTGGAACTAGCTCTTGTAGACCAAGCTGGCCTCGAACTCATAGAAATCCGCCTGACTCTGCCTCCTGAGTGCTGGGATTAAAGGTGTGCACCACCACTGCCCAGCAAGATTTATGTATTTATTATGTATTCAGTGTTCTGAATGCATGTATCCCTGCAGGCCTGAAGAGGGCACCAAATCTCATTACAGATGGTTGTGAGCACATGTGGTTGCTGGGAATTGAACTCAGGACCTTTGGAAGAGCAGGCAAAGCTCTTAACCACTGAACCATCTCTCCAGCCCATTGATTTTCTCAAAGAACCAAATATTTGTTTCATTGATTTTTTTTGTACTGTTTGTTTATTTGTTTCACGTTATTGGTTTCTCCTCTGAGTTCGATTATTTCTTGCCATTTACTCCTTTGGGGTGTTATTTCTTCTTTTTGTCCTAGAGCTTCCATGTGTGGGTTCAGTCACTAGGATTAGATCTCCCCAGTGTTTTATGTAGGCCCTTAGCACTATGAACTTGCCTCTTAGAACTGGCTTCATTGTGTCCCATAAGTTTGAGTATGTTGTGTTTTCATTTTCATTCAGTTTTAGAAAGTTTTAAATTTCATAATTTCTGTCTTGACCCATTTTTCATTCAGTAGTAATTTGTTCCATTTTCCCAAGTTTGTAAGCATTCTGTTGTTCCTGTTGTTGATATCCCAGCTTTAATCCACGATTGTCAGAAAGGATTCAGTGAGTTATTTCAGTTTTCTTGTATCTGTTCAGACTTGTTCTGTGCTCAAGCGTGCAGTCAGTTTTGGAGACAGTTCCATGAGCTGCTGAGGATGTATATTCTTTCGTATTTGGGTGAAATGGTCTGTAAATACCTGTTAGATTCACTTGGTTCATAATGTCACTTAGCTCCAGCATTTCTCTGTTTTGCTTTTGTAAGGATGACGTGTCTATTGGCAATAGTGGAGGGGTACTGAAGCCTCCCACTATCACTATTACTGTATGAAAATCAATATCTGGTTTAAACTGTAGTCATGTCTCTTTTATGAACTTGGGTGCCCTGTATTTGGTGCATAGATCTTAAGAATTGTAATACTGTCTCAGTGGGATTTTCCTTTGAGTGTGTACTTCCCTATCTTCTGATATGTTTTGGTTTGAAGTCTATTTTGTCAGATATTAAAATGGCTACATCAACTTTCCTCTTAGGTCCGTTTGCTTGGAATACCTTTTTTCCATCCTTTTACCCTGAGGTGATATCTATCTTTGATGCTAAGGTATGTTTCTTAGATGTGGCAGAATGATGGATCCTGTTTCCACATCCGTTCTGTTAGCCTGTGTCTTTTTATTGGGGAACTGAGACTGTTGATGCTGAGAGTCATCAGTGAGCAGTGCTTCTTGGTTACCAATATTTTGCTGTGGTAGTATGAGTTATTTTTTCCCTATTTTTTTTCTTCTTTTTCCAGACAGGGTTTCTTTGTGTAACAACCCTGGCTGTCCTGGAACTTGCTCTGTAAACCAGGCTGGCCTCGAACTCACAGAGATCCGCCTGCCTCCACCTCTCAAGTGCTGGGATTAAAAGCATGAGCCACTGCCGCCTGGCTGTTTTGACCTTCTTTTGATTTTCAGGTTTGATATTATTTATTCTTTGCATTTTCTTGGGTGTTGTTAACCTATTCAGGTTGAAGTTTTCCTTCTTTTGCCTTCTGTAGGGCTGGATTTGTAGATAGAGACTGCTTAGATTTAATTTTATCATTGTCTTTCTTTTTTCTATATATTGTGATTGACAGACATTCTACAATGTCAGAATTAATTGAAAAATAATAAATTCATATGATTTAGCTGTTTCATGACAGCAATTTGCCATATAATCCTGTCTACCATGTCAACCTTGTCAAGGCAAATATAGGTTCTTTTATTCCAATCTTAATTACTAATATTAACTCTCATATCATATAGTACATAGTAATATATCTATATGCAGATATATGCTTTACAGAACAAATATAAATTAAAGAGGCTGCAGTGGACTTCAAGAGATTTCAGGAAGACTGAGAGAGGATTTGTACTGATATTGAACTAGACTAGTGCTGGGAGGGAGCTTCAGAAATTGACTCAGAGCTGGGTGTGGTGGCACACACCTTTGATCCCGGCACTGGGAAGGGAGACGGAATTCTGTGACTTCAAGGGCATCCAGGGCTACAAAGTTAGACCCTGTCTCAAAATAAATAAATAGATAACACAAAAGGAAATTTGTGGACAACTTTACTAGTATTTAAGAAAGGGAAAGAGAGAAAAACAGGGAAGGCAGCTACCTAAGGGAGGAAGATAGAAAAGAAAAAAAAAGATTTGATTTGGGTCACCAATGGAAGTCTACAAGCAGCTGCAGAAAGCAGGAGTGGGGTGGGAGGCTATCTTCAGAGAAAAGAACTTAAGAAAGCCCAGCGTATCAGAGCAAGCACATTTAGAATTTGATTTGGTAGCCAAAGAAGAGAAAGAAAGAAAAATTGTACTTATGAATTAGATCTCAAAAAGTACTAAGGTTTATCAGTTAAGATCTGATACAACTGAGTAAGTGAGGGCTATATAAGTACATGGTCTCATTACGGGCATAATCTTTCCTCCCATCTCTTCAGTGTGTCTCTGGACGAATCAGATTTCCTCATTCTTCGTTGGTCTCCTGTCCAAATGACTGGCAGACCCAGATAGATTAACTGCTAAGGAAACTGACAATAAATTGTGATGCTTTAATCTTTGGAGCAGATTTGAATGTCTTGTCTGTACTCAGGGCCAGAAGTAGAACTCGGATTCCCTTCTTTTGACCAGGGAGATGTAGCTTTCAGTTAACGGACCAAAGCTGACCTTGAAGGAGGTCTTCATCCTCAGCGGCCTCCAGGCTGGTTAGCGCCTGTCTAGCTGCCCAACATGACTTCATCAGGCTCCCATCAACATCAGTGAGATGAGGATAACTGTGACACAAACCTGCTACTGGCCAGCTACCCAGGAAACACTCGCAGCTTCCTCTGCAGACTAGAAACCCCGCTACGCCCTACCTCTTTAGAATCAAGGTGATTCCTTCTACAGCCTTTACTGAACACTCTGAGAACTAGACATATGCAGGTCGTGCCTACACTCAATACAATGGAGAGGGTGTCCAGAACCCTCCCCATGTTGAGCAGACAACCTAGGATGGCAGAACCAGCTCTCTCCTGCTAGAGGAAGAGCTTGGGTAATCCCGGGGCCCTCGGAAAAACACCGAGCTCTTGCCATTTTCTAATATCACAGGAAAATAGGAGTATGCTTTTTTCTCTTTTAGTCTGGCCATCTACTACCTGAACTCAGTTTCAAAAAGTCTCTCCAGAGCTAATGCCCAGCTGCGAAAGAAAATCCAAGCGGTGAGTCTCTTGGGAGCAACATCCTTAGGGGTGTTCTTGTTTCTTGCGGATTTGCTCTGTGATCTCAGGTGTGTTCTCCCAGTGTGTTTCTGTTATGCCAAATCCAAAATCCTGCCCTACAGGGAGCAGCCCTGTAGAGTTCAACAGCGTGCATATGCAGAGGAGTAGCTGAGAGGCTGACAATACAGCTTAGTGTAGAAAAAGTGCTTAGCAGTCACTAGGCTCTGTAGTCAGCCACTAGCACTCACACATTTGCACACATGCATACACATACACACACATACAGACATACACACACATCAAACCAAAAATAAAAGACAAACAAAACAAAAAAACCTAGTCATCTTAATAGTATAAATACTAAAAGAAATGGCCAATGACACATTGCTGATCTTCAGCCTAGGATGTCTTCTCAGTCTCCTTAAAACACAGGCAGCTTCTCTCCGCAGCCCAGATGATACCCTGACCATTCTCTCTAGCAAGACAGACTCTCTTTTTCTCTCTTTCTCTGGCAAATTCTAATAACCTCGGAGTCCTGCCATCCTCACTTCCTTTCATGCTTCTGGAACTAACATGGATCTTTCCGCCCATTCCCCACCCAGACTTCCTTCTGTTAGCCTCACTGGCTCCTGGCCAGATACAGGAGAACACTGGAATAAAGGTTAGATATCCTGTCAAATGTGGTGGGACCCCAAGCCGCACACAGCCCTCTCCAATTAGCTGTGGAAGCAACAAGCGGCAGTTGAAGGTAACCAGCAAGATCTACAGACACAGTCCTAGCTCACGGCTCACGATCCAGGGCTCTAAGCGTAGGACACCCATTCCCCTCGCTGGCATAAACAACTCATTTCCTTCTGCAGCTCCGTGAAGTTGAGAAGAACCATAAATCCATCAAAGGAAGAGCCATAATCACAAATTCTGAGGAAACACTTAAGGACAGCTCCAAAAATGCCACCCAGCTACAGCTCACTAAGGAAGGTAAATTCTTTCCAAGTCCCCATGGAAGTTGTGAAGCACATTTGATGTGGAAATGGTCGGTTCTGGGGTTAAGATGGGGACACAGATAATATTTAGCAATACAAAGCGCCTACCTCATGGGCTGTTGATGGCGAAAGCAGAGCATGTGAAGTGCTTAGTGGAGCCCCTGACATACAGAATAAACTGACAAGTACTTGCTAGAGGGGGTGGCTTGTAGTTTCTACAACAGAGACGTACTGGAGCTGGAGAAGTAGCTCAAAGGTAAGAGCACTAGCTGCTCTTCCAAGGGAACAGGTTCTAGTCCCAGCACCCACATGGCAGCTTACAGTCCAGGGCTGTCTGTCTTCTGGTATCCTTGGGCACTGCATGCACATGTCACATAGACATACATGCAGGGAAAACACGTGTATACAACAATAATAATAATAAACTTTTAAAGAGACATACTGGATAGAATTAGATGGTAGGAACAAGGATGAAGTTTCTCCCAGAAGGGTCTCATTTCTCTAAAGAGTGGTCATAGATAGACCAGGCTCCAATACAGGGGAGAGGAAAGGGCAAGATGAAAGGACCTTCTCTGAGGTTATCTTGTTGTCTCAGGAGCACCTCTGTTTTAAAGGTATGACTGTACAACAGTCCTGACCTTGGATGACAGAACTGTACAAGGTAACTAATAATTTAAGGTTTAACATTTTTTTAATCCTGTGAAAACCTGTCTTAAAATTATTTTTTCTCTTTTTTTTCCATGATATTGATTGAGCTCTACGTTTTTTTCTCTGCTCCCCTCCCTGCCTCTCCCCTTCAACCCTGCCCCAAGGTCCCCATGCTCCCAATTTACTCAGGAGATCGTGTCTTTTTATACTTTCTACTTCCCATGTAGATTAGATCTATGTAAGTCTCTCTTAGTGTCCATATTGTTGTCTAAGTTCTCTGGGATTGTAGTTTGTAGGCTGGTTTTTGTTGCTTTATGTTTAAAAACCACCTATGAGTGAGTACAATTGTCTTTCTGTGTCTGGGTTACCTCACTCAAAATAATGTTTTCTAGTTCCATCCATTTTCCTGCAAAATTCAAGCTGTCATTATTTTTTTCTGCTGTGTGGTACTCCATTGTGTAAATGTACCACATTTTTTTTAATCCATTCTTCAATCGAGGGGCATTTAGGTTGTTTCCAGGTTCTGACTATGACAAACAAAGCTGCTATGAACATAGTTGAGCACATGTCCTTGTGGCACGATTGAGCATCCTTTGGATATATACCCAAAAGTGGTATTACTGGCTCTTGAGGAAGGTTGTTTCCTAATTTTCTGAGAAATCACCACACTGACATCCATAGGGGTTGTACCAGCTAGCATTCCCACCAGCAATGCAGATGTGTTCCCTTTTCTCCACAGCCTCTCCAGCATAAGTTGTCATCAGTGTTTTTGATCTTGGCCATTCTTACAGGTCTTGGATCCGTTTGGACTTGAGTTTTGTGCATGGTGATAGATATAGGTATATTTTCATTTTTCTACATGTTGATATCCAGTTATGCCAGCACCACTTGTTAAATAGGCTTTCTTTTTTTCCATTTGATATTTTTTTGCTTCTTTATCAAATATTAGGTGTTTGAAGATGTGTGGAATGGTATCTGAGTCTTCTATTTGGTTCCATTGGTCCTCCTGTCTGTTCTTATGCCAGTACCAGGCTGTTTTCAGTACTGTAACTCTGTAGTAGAGTTTGAAGTCAGGGATTATGATGCCTCCAGATGTTCTTTTATTGCCCAGGATTGTTTTTGGCTATCCTGGGTTTTTTGATTTTCCAAATGAAGTTGAGTACCGTTCTTTCGAGGTCTTTGAAGAATTTTGCTGGGATTTTGATTGGCATTGTGTTGAATCTGTAGATTGCTTTCGGTAGGATTGCCATTTTTACTATATTAATTCTGCCTACCCAAGAGCATGGGAGGTCTTTCCATTTTCTGGTGTCTTCTTCAATTTCTTTCTTCAGAGATTTAAAGTTCTTGTCATACAAGTCTTCCACTTCTTTGGTTAGAGTTACTCCAAGACATTTTATGGTATTTGTGGCTATTGTGAAGGGTATTGATTCTCTGATTTCTTCCCCAGCCCTTTTATCATCTGTGTACAGGAGGGCTACTGATTTTTTTGAGTTAATCTTGTATTCTGCTACCTTGCTGAAAGTGTTTATGAGTTGTAGAAGTTCCTTGGTAGAATTTTTGG
>PVIU01019454.1:0-36365 GCA_004026605.1 Ondatra zibethicus
TTTTAGATCATTTTCTTCTGGGTCATCCATATTTGGTTGTTTAGGTCTTACTTTTGTAGGGTCTTTGGATTTCACTGGTATTGTGTTGCTCTTTGTGGTGTAGCTTGTGATCTTATCTTTTCTACTCATCTTTTCCTCTAATAGGTGTGATTGATGCTGTCTGAGATTCTGTTGAATAATCTTCTAGGTCCAGTAGATCGAAAGCTAAGAAGGTTTTCCTCATGGTACAGTCAGTGTCACAGTTCTAGTTACCCCGTTGGTTATTCCTGTTCTTGGAGGTAGCTCAGTGCTCCTGTGTTTTGGTCTAGTCCCTTGGAGTTGCTGTCTCAAGCCTACTTTGGTCTAGGCTGCTGGCTTTGATCTGTTTCTGTAAATCTTGGTCTGGATCTCCTCTTGGAGAAGTCCCTGGCTTGGAGTTAGACCTGTTCTGGTGGCAATTGCGGACTTTGGATCTGGTCACTGGTTCAATCCTGATCGACTCGTGTCCCAGGACTGGGTTTGCTCCTAGCTTCTGCTCCTGGTGGAGCCTGTTCTCTCCTTGTCCTAGGTAACTGGTTCAGTCCCACTCCAGTTCTGGTGTAGGTTGCGGACTCTGAGTCAGGTCATTGGCTCTATCCTGGTCTGCCAGTGTCCCAGGACTGGGTTGGCTCTCAGGGCTGGATATGCTCCTGGCTTCTGCTCCTGGTGGATCTTGTTTCCTCCACATGTCTTTGTCCTAGGAGTCTCCTTCAATTCCCCTCCTATGGAATTTGTTGCCCAAGGTGGAGTTCCTTGCCTCAAGGCAACTTTGGCTTAGGTCACCGGCTTTGACCTGTATCTGTAAATCCTAGTCTGGGGTCCCTCCTTCAGAAGTCCCTGGGTTGGATTTGGACCTGGAAAGGTTTCTGGTTCCAGTCTACTGCCTGGGAAGTTCTAGGCTCGGGTGCTCCCAAACCCGTGAGGGACCTGCTTACTGCCTCAGAGGTCTCAGACTTGCGTTGGGACCCATAGGGTTTCCGGGTTCCTGCCTATTCCCTTTGATGTCCCAAACCAATGCCCAAATCCAGAGGGGACCCGGCTCAGGCCTATTCTCTCTGAAGTCCCAGATTTGTGCCTGGCCCTGTCCAGATCTCTGGTTCCTGGCTATTCCCTTGGAGGACCCAGCCTCACTTACGTTCAGGCTGACAGAGGTCCTGACTCCAGCCTAGTTCATGGGAGGTCCTAGACTCTTGCCCAGACCCACGGGGGTGTTGGCCCACGTCCACTCCCTTGAAGGTGACAGATTCACGTCTGGACCCTCAGCAGTCTCTGGCTCTGGCTCACCTGCTCAGCAGTTACTCCCTTGTACCTGTTCCAGTGAAGATCCTTGGCTCTGGATCTGGTCACTGGGTCAATCCTGTTCCGCTTGTGTCCCGGGACTCCTATAAATTTCAAAGAACCGTATAGACACTACCAATGGGTAACATTACCCCAGGGCATGGCCAATAGTCCTATCATCTGCCAAATGTTTGTGGCCTGGGTTATTGCCCCAATAAGGTATAAATATTCTCAACTATATATCATTCATTATATGGATGACATCCTATTAGCTGGACAGGACCCAGATACAGTCCTTGAGGCTTTCGCTGACTTGCAAGAATGCCTAGCACATGCTGGGTTGATGATTGCTTCTGAAAAGGTACAACAGTTTCCATATCAATACTTGGGTCATCAGCTGTTGCAGACAGGAGTAAAACCACAGAAAGTTACTCTTTGCTTAAACTACAAACATTTAATGGTTTTCAAAAATTGCTTGGAGACCTCAATTGGGTCCGGCCCAGTCTGGGAATTCCTACTGGAGTTTTAAAAGCACTCTTTGACATTCTACAGGGGAATCCAGATCCAACCTCCTTTTGTAAGTTGACCTTAATTGAAGAAAAGCTTGCCTCTGCTTATATTCATTATATTGACTATAGTAAGCTGCTGCTGTTGATAATTTTTCCCTCTCAGCATAGTCCTACTGGAGTTTTTTGGCAGCAAGGACCCATCCTATAGGTACATGAACATGTGTCACCTGTAAAAATTGTTATCTCATATCCATCAGCTGTGCTACGTGTTATTCAGAAAGGGTATAAACTTAGTTTACAAACCTTTGGAATGTTACCTGATAAGGTTATTACACCATATACCCAGGCAGAAATAACTTGGCTGCAAAATTTAGCTGAAGATTGGACCTTGTTTTTATGCACTAACCCTGCATGTTTGATAATCATTATCCTTCTGATAAGTTGGTCACCTTTTTCAAAAATCATCCAATATGCTTCCCTAAAGTTATTTCTTTGCAGTCTCTGGCAGGGGCATGGAATGTGTTTATACAGTAAAAGGCTTATTGTCATTATTCACAGACCCTGGAGTGTACAATTTACAAATTGGCTCTTGAGATTATTCTAGTTTACTATACCAGAGTTCCTCCCACCAGTGCTGAGACATTACTTAAAAAGCTCCAAATTGTGGGCAGACTTATTAAGGATTGAGCAGGCACAGCCTCCTTAAGGAGTGCTTATGTGTGCTGGAGCATCATTTTCATGGTTTCATTGTGCCAGAGCCAAAGGCAAGCTCAGGTCAATATCACCATTTGGCAAGTCCTCTTAGCTATTGCCCGGGAGGATCTTTCAGTGCCAATCTGGCTGAACTCAGTGATGGATGACTAGTGAGCCAATGACGGGAAAGGTTTTTGGGGGGCTTCCCCAACCTAAGACAGGAAATGTGTTTTGACCTGGACGCTTTCCCATGACAGGTAAGGGGTATTGCCTGATGTCCAATGCCACCTAAGGCAGGCCTAGTCATATAATTTATATAAAAGGGGGACTTGTAGGGCCCGAGTCTGCCCCCTGCTCCTGGGGTTACCTGAGGATAGTTTCTGGTCAGCCACCAGCTAAAACATTTTGTTTTTGTGCTCCCTCTGCCCTGCCTGGTGATTAGCTGTAGGGCATTGTTTACTCCATCTTGGGTGTGGCAATTTCCCACCTGCCTGGGGGGAATTCCTTGTGCAGCAGCTAGGTATATAAGGATTTCCCCAAGGTTGAATAATTGGCAGTCGGCTGATCTCCTTTCCAATGACCCAGGTCTCTTGTTCTTTAAACCTCTAAGCCCTTGCCCGGCTCACATACGGTACAGTGTCGCGTGAACTGTACTGAGAGGGTAACACAGATCGGGTGTTACAGTCCCCAGTTCGTTTTTTTGCATCCTATCCACGACCCTATTTGATGGAAAGGTGCCGCCACTATTGGGGTATGTCTTCCTTCCTCAGTTAATTCTACCTAGAAATTCCTTTACAGACTTGCCCAAAGGTTTGTGTCTTATATAAGTCTATATCCTTTCAAGTTGATCATTATGATTAACCACTCCACTTTTCAAATTTTAAAATCCTAGGAAATAGAGAGTTCACAGAAGCAACAAGCTTGCAAACTAATTGTAAACATGACATTTGTACTTATGCAGTTGGTCATTGAATATCAGGCTATCAGACTTTCTGCTTTCCAATGCAATGAAACTGCTTTCTTCAGTAGAAGACATTCAGCTCTGCATTTAATCAACCCTCTGCAAAGAGTAAATACAGAAAAAATGAAATGAAGAAAATAGGAAGGAGGTGGTTCAATTGCTTTACATATATAATTAATGCAAATTCTTGAGAGAGGCCACCTATGGACTGAAAGTACTTTAAATGGAAGGTCATTTCAACAATTTCTTTAAAATATTCCTCATTTTTGAACTATTAAAATTTTTAGATTAAGAAGTAAAAGAGAGCAAGAAAGACAAGGGCTGATGGTGTAACACTTGTCTAGCATATACAAAGTCCTGGCTTCTGCCCTCAGCACAGCATGTAAAACAGGCATGATAATGTAAGTCTGTAATTCCAGCACTTGGGAGGTAGAGGCAGAGGAATCAGAAGTTGAAGGTCATCCTTGGTTGCCCGGTAAACTCAACACCAGCTTGGGCTACTTGAGATCCTATCTCAGAAAAAAAAAGAGGGAATGAGAGAGGAAGGAAGGAAGGAAGGAAGGAAGGAAGGAAGGAAGGAAGGAAGGAAAGAAGGAAAGAAGGAAGGAAGGAAGAAACACAGACAGAAAAGAAGGGAGAGAAAGGCAGGAAGGGAAGGAAGAAATGGTTTATTCATTGTTGGAGCCAAATAGGATACTTAACACATAGATGATTACCAGGAAAAGAAGAAATTTGTATAACAGTGGTTGAGGGAGATACAAAAAGAATTATAATTTGCAAGTCTCAACTTTGATCCCTTTGTAATGTTGACCTCTAACTGGAAGCTAACAGTCACAATCCACTTCACAGCATTTAAGAAAGTGCCATTGGATGTCAGGCAGCTTGCATTCTAAATTCAGTGCAAAAGACAGACCTAACTGGTTTAAAATGTGCTCACTCTTCCTCCCAGCATGCACACTTCCTTTGATTGATGGGGATGTCTTGTGATTCAAGACATGTAGCAAAATTCAGATCAGTTTGAGTCTATTCATGGAGTAAAGGGGGTGAACTAAAGTAAATGGTTGCTTGTTGGTCTAGTTCCCACTAAGCATTTATGCGATATTGCATCTTATCTGAGCTGGTTAAAGCAAGCTAACATGCTTAAAGCAAGATGGATGTATCTTAACTACTTAGAAAAATATAAAAGGGCCAAATACACAGAATTTGCTCCGAATCAGCGCCTGGTTTGCAGACCTTGGAATAAAGATGGCGGCTGAGGGCAACAGAACAGCATTTTCATCTACCATAGTCTTGTAAACTCCAGGGGCAAACAACCCCATTTAACAGATGAGGAAAACAGGCTATATAATTTATCCAAGGCCACACACATCCAATCAAAGGAATATGGGGTTTTAAAAAGTTATGTCTTGTCAGGTATGGTGGTTTATGCCTTAAAACCCAGCACTCAGGCAAAGGCAGGTGGATCTCTCAGTTTGAGGACAGCCAGGGCTACAGAGTGGCTTCCAGGACAGCCAGAGATACACAGTGAGACCCTGTCTTGAAAACAACAAGTTATATTGTGTGTGAGGTCCTGCACAATTATTCCTTTTTCTCTGTGTGTGTGTATGTGTTTGTGTACATGTGAAGGTGCACATATGTCTACAGGTGCCTGTGTGTGCATGTACATGTAGAGGCCTGAAGACAACCTCAAAAGTTATTCGCCAAATGCTGTCTACCATTTTCTTTCTTTCTTTTTTTGAGACAGAATCTCTCACTGGCATGGAGTTGGCCAAGTGGGTTAGACCTGCCTCCCCAGCACTGAGATTATTATAAGTAAACATCACCATGCTTGGCTACGTTTTACATTGGTTCTGGAAATCCAGCTCAGCTAGTAACTGAGCCATCACCACAGCCCTGTTTCTAAATATGTAAATATAAACATCAAAACATATCTGAACCAAAGGGTTTTGAGTAAGGAACTGGGTGGACTCTGAAACAGATAAGTGGATCAGAGGGAGAGGGGAGGTGGTGGGGATGGAAGACCAGGAAGAGTAGAGGGAGGGGAAACTTCAGCCAGGATATATTGTATGAGACACGAATAAATAAATTAATTAAAAATAAAGAAAAATAATGATGAGGTATATATACAAGAAAAATATTCTCATTTTAAATTTTAATGCTTTAGACCATGTAATAATGGGGTTATTTTTCTATTGTAGGGTCAGACATTTGGCATTTCTACAAAACTTGCCTAGTTGGCACTAACTGCACAAAAGCACCACCCACCCATACAGGATTAAATAATGTTCTACTTTATGAAAGGCAATGTAGTGTCTGTAGTGCCCATTATTAAGTTCCCCAACAGGCTCTGGGGTAGCATCCTATAATCAACTGCATTAGCTTTTATGCAGTGAAACACATGGAGATTTACTCTAAATGAGAACAGAGACTATAAGAAGCTCTGGGACAACTGAAGTCAAATTTTGCTAGCGAATCACTAATGAAAGGAGCTTTTTTTCTGGCTTTTCAAAGCATTTAGGTCATGAAATTGTGCGTGAGGAATTATGAGAGCATATATTTCCTACTTCTTCGCTTTGTAAAAATAGGATGCTGAGTGATCGCAAGCCCTGGCAGACACGCTCTTCCTTTTCAACAAGGCTGCTTCTCTAACCAGAGTTAAACTAGATAAATATTCCCTTCTTCAACAGATAGATAGATAGAGAAGCAGACACAAAGACAGACAGACTGATAGTTGAGAGAGAGAGACAGGTCATACACTGGACTTCCCTTCTATGAGGCCCCCATTTCCCCTTCCAGTGAGTACAGCTTCTCTTTGTACTAACCTCTGTGAGATCAGAATAGTTACCAGTGGATGGACTGCCCGCAAGCTGCTCTTTTCCTTTGTGAAGTCCCCTCTATTACAGGCAGTTTATATCTAAACCTCCTGGGGCCACAGGGGTATGTGTGGAGTGTGTGTGTGTGGAGTGTGTGTGTGTGGAGTGTGTGTGTGTGTGTGTGTGTGTGTGACTTCTGTGCAAGACCATGGAACCATTCCGAAGGAAGGAACTGGAAAGTCCATTGAATCTATGTGTGATGATTTGGTGTGATGATTTGGTGGTTTGAAAGAAAATGGCCCCATACGCTCATAGAGAGTGGCACTATTAAGCTATATGGCTTTGTTGGAGTAGGTGTGGCTTTGTTGGAGGAGATGTGTTACTGGGAGCGGGCTTTGAGGTCTCAGAAGCTCCAGCCAGGCCTAGTGGCTCTCATTTCTTCCTACTGCCTGTGGATCCAGATGTGGAACTCTCAGGTCCTTCTCCAGCATCATGTCTGCCTGCATGCTGCCGTGCTTTTCACCGTGCTCATAACAGACAAAACCTCTGAAACTGCAAGCCAGCCCCAACTAAATATTTTCCTTTATAAGAGTTACCATGGTCATAGTGTCTAGTCACAACAATAAAACCCTAATTAAGAAAGATGACAGCACCGAAGATGTCCCAGTGGTCGCTATTGCCTGGTATTGCACCTTAGTATAGTTCTACAATAGTCCCCTCTGCTATTATAACAGCATTAGTTCCCATGAGCAAAAGAACACAAAGGAAACTATGATACATTACTTCTGAAAGAAATTGGGTTGTAAGAGAGCCTCTTTTCCTGCCTCTTCAAGTAGCAATGTCATAAGAACATTCATGCATTCAGGCAGCTCTCCAGACATTACACATGATGAGGAACCAAGGACCCCTGCACGTGAGCGGCCATCTTAGAATCTGGTTTGGGGCCCTCTTAGAATCTGGTTCTCCAGAGCCAGGATAGCCCTCAGATGACTGTAGCCCCAGCTGATGTGTTGACTGCAACTTCAGAAGAGAGCTAGAACTACTCAACTAAAGTGCTTGTCAATTACCCCCATGGAAACCACCGAGCATAAATGTCTGTTTTACTAAGCAGAGCTGGAAAAGTGCTCTGTGGTACAACAATAGATAAACCCAGTCCCACCCATTCACAGATAAGGAATGTGTTAGTCATCTTTCTCATTGTTGTGATAAAATACCTGGCTAGAGCAACTTAAAGGAGGGAGGGTTTATTTGGGCTTACGGTTTGAGGGTACAATTCAGGGAGCTGGAGAAGTCATGGCAGCAGGAGCATTGGGCAGCTGGTCACAGTGTGTCTAGAGTCAGGAAGTAAAGGGAGATAAATGCTGCTGCTAAGTTCTCTCTCCTTTTTCTTCAGTCTAGGACCTCAACCTTTGGAACGATGCCACCCATGTTTAGAGTAAGTCTTCCAATGTGAAAGCCAAAGTTACATGTTAAGTTTTAATTACTGTGCCTAAGAGATCCATGAAACAAAAATGCCTCTGATCTGCAAGCCCCTTGCCCAAGGACAGACAGTTCCTGAAATGCTGGAGGCTGTTGTTTACGGAAGATACCAAGCCACTCGTTTTCGGTCCCCTAAACTAGTTTGTTTGACCCGTCTGTACCAGCTGTACTTGATCACATATGTGCAGGAGATTCACAGACAGGAAGTACATCAGGATGAACACTTGCTCCTGATTGGATATAGGCTGGTGGTGTGACAGGATGTGTACTTGCCCCTGACTGGAACTGATGGGAAATACCTAAGCAACTAGAAACCACTATTTGGGGCCATTTTCTGGAAACCCAGAGATGGACCACCTGGTCATAGCCCATCCACCTGGGCTAGTATTTAATTAAAGCTTGCTTCCAATTTGGCTTTAAATAATGATCTTGTTCTTGATTGTTGGGGTTAATAACCACCTTAGTTTCTCTGATCTAGAAACTCCCTAACAGATAAGACGGGAAGTTTGTCTCTTAGATGATTCTAGATCCTCTCTAGTATACACTCAATATTAATCATTACCAGGAGACTTAGAAACACAAGGACCCCTGATGCCCTGGGACTCAGAGGGCCAGCCCAGTTCATTCTGATTATGTGGAGTGGGAAATGGACCTGTAAGCAACTTACTATCTCAGCAGCATTTTCCTGGAATTTAGTGTTTTCTCATAGAGATGCTTAGAAGCCCCTGAAAAATATAACTTCAAAAAACAGCACAGATGTCCTGCTTCTGGAAGGAGTGTGTCCACTTACTAACCTTTCCCCAAAATAATCCTGATATAGATATAATTAATTTGCATTGGTATGAATCTTGGTTTGTTGATATAAATTTAAGGTCAATCTTGTTATATGTATATTTCTGCTCTTAATTAAGGTATTATGATTGTGTAGTTCATTTAAAATTGTAATGTATAATTAAGAAATATAGGTTAATAGATAGTCATCTATAATAGTCAAGTTTGTAGTCATGTTAGGTTTTCTAGATATATAGAGATATATTTCAGTTAAATAGACATTCTTCATATCTTTCAAAGACTACAGAATATGGCATTTAATGTTTTAATAACTTAGGGCTTTTCATGACAATGAGACACATCTGCTCCTGGCAGCACCAAGCTACTTCAAAAGGAAGATGGGCATCGAAGAGGCTCCTTAGCCATTTAGGCAAAAAACTGCTCTTGCCTGGACTGTTGCATAAACTGGACATGAAGAACCTGCAGAGAGAGGACTGCTGAACTTGCCTAAAGGTGAGATGATCCTTCGGGGTTCCTGATTCATGAAAGTCTGTGAGACGTTCTGCAGGATACAGAAGAAAGTGACTGAACTGTCTTTAAAATTTCCTGCTTCATGGAAAAGTCTGCTGGATACTATGGGCCTGTAGGCTAAAGATGGCTGCCCCAACGGTACAGAAGAACGTTGGGTGACTGTCCAGGCAGCGAGATGTCTCTGTCAATTCTAGAGTTTTGGAAGTTGCACTTCCTGTTTACTTAGTTATCCTTCTGGATTTGATGGAGTTGAAGAATGATAGTTATAGTTATAGTTTTTCTTTGTTATAATAAAAGATAAAGTATATCTAAATATGGTAACTGTAGTTCTTGCTTGATAACTGTTTTGTTATATATAATTTTACTAGGTTAAAATGAAAGCCTTTCTTTTTTGTTTAAACAGAAAAAGGGGAAATGGTGTAGGAGGTTCTTCTGTATTTATGTTGCTTTCATTGGTGAATAAAGAAACTGCCTTGGCCTTTTGATAGGGCAGAAATCAGGTAGGCGGGTCAGACAGAATGGAATGCTGGGAAGAAGGTAGTGTGGCAGATGCCATGAAACTCTTGTCTGAGACTGACACTGGTTAGGAATCTTTCCCGGTAAGCCACGACCTCATGGTGCTATACAGATTATTAAAAATGGGTTGAGTCAAGATGTGAGAGTTAGCCAATAAGAAGCTAGAACTAATGGGCCAGACAGTGTTTAAATGAATACAGTTTCTGTGTAACTATTTCGGGGGTTAAGCTAGCCAGGCGCTGGGAACACGGCCCGCTCGCCTCTTACTACATAATCCTCTCTGGGTATTTGTCCAGAGAAGGTTGTTTGTCCCTGCAAGAGTGAAATTTCCTGCACCATGTTTATTAACCAGAAAACACAAGAGAGTGTGGAGCCCTTTTCCTCTCCTGCTATAGAAAAACCTTCTCTTAATAGCATCTGCATTCCCTCAGCTGTGTTCCACTGCAGTGTTGACTGCAGTCTGGTCTGGGAAGTTGCACCCAGATTGCATTAGACACCAAAGCAGCAGCTGACCCCTGCCTCCTTTATGTGCTGAATGGTTCCGTTCCCTGCTAACAAGGAGTGTCTATTCTCACCAGCTGCAGTTTACATACAGGATGTGTTTCCTGTCTGAAGCCCCCATCTGATTCCTCAAATCACCATATGCCATATGCTTATGTATTTTAGGTACAGATGGAGACATTACTCATGTAATTCATCACATGGGAAGATAAAGTATATAGCTACTTTATTTCAGCTGAAGCATTAATTTCTACCTTTGCTCCTGAGAGAAAAAAAACTCCAAAAAAATAGGGCCAGCAAGATGGCTTAGTAGTTAGGTAAAGCTGTACAAACTAGAGAGCCTCAGTTTGGTCCCTGGGTCCCAAACAATTGGTTCTGAGAGTTGTCCTATGACCTCTATGCATGTACTGTGACACATGCTATCTCATAGATAAAGACAAGAACAGAGACAGAGAAATAGATTGTACAAGTCTTTAATCTCAGCACTCAGGAGGCCAAGGCAGATGAATCTCCATGAGCTTGAGAACCACCTGGTCTACACAGTTAGTTCCAGGACAGTTAGGACTGCAAAGAAAGACCTTGTCTAAAAATTAAAAAGATGTAAATAAATAAATTAAATAATTTTTTAAAATCTTTTTAAAAAAACCCTGAAACTGTCAGTGAGATCTGTTGGCAAACTATCTGCCTCCACTTAATGTTACTGGAGTCTTCTTTGTAATGATAAGATGAAATATAGCATATCAATATTCATAAAGCACACAAACTTAGCATAGATTATTGCAAGAAGGTCTCAATATTTTACCCCTACAACTCTTTGGCCTGCCATTCTTTTTTGATTCATTTGTTTTTAATTATGTGTGTATGCATGTGTACATGTGTGTAGGGATGTACACATGAACACAGTATCAGTACCCAAAAAGGTGAGAGGAGAGCATCAGATCCCCCAGAGCTAGGGTTACAGATGGTTGTGAGCTGCTTGGCTTGGGTGCTGAGAACCTAACTGTGGTGTTCTGCAACAGCAATGGCTCTTAACCCCTAAGCCATTTCTTGGATGACCCTGCAGCTTTTTCTTAAACTGTGTCGTGTGTGTGTGTGTGTGTGTCTGAAATCTGGGGTGACATTTTAAGTTGTTTGACCAATGATGTATCAAAAATGATTATGTGTCAGTTCTGAGCATTGGTTCAAAAGGACTTAGAGCTTCCAACCCCTCTTCTGGAGCCTTGAAGCCACCATGTGAGTGTGTCCAGGGTACCAATGAGCAGCAGACAGGCAGCGAATCAGCAGAGGCAAGGACTTTCCATACACATGACCACAAATGTGTTCATAACACAACAACAATAAAAGCTTTGCCAGGGCTGTAGAGATAATTCAGTGGTTAAGAGCACTAACTGTTCTTCCAGAGGACCCGGGTTCAATTCCCAACTACATGGTGGCTCACAAGTGTCTGTAACTACAGTTCCAGGGAACCCAACACCATTAAACAGGCATACATGCAGGCAAAACACAACTGTACATAAAATAAAAAGTAATAATAAGTTGGCTTTTAATGTCACTGAGTTTAGAGATGACCTGTTATGTGGTCCTACAGTGGCAATAAACAACTGATATGCATAGTTCAGTATGTTTTTCTTCCTGTATTAAGTTTATGTATTAAGTTTTTCTTCCTGTATTAAGTCTATGGTTCAGATGTAATTTAAGGATATTCAGAAGTTTGTGTATCAGAGTCCTGATCTCCAGAACGGTGGTATTGGGAAGTGATGAGAATTTTAATTGGTGGGACCAAGTAGTGGATTGTTGGGTCAGTTGTAGGCATGTCCATGGAATTGATTGTGAAATGATAGTGTTCTATTCCTCTGATAGATACCTTCCAAGAAGAACAAGAGGAAAGGGGCTTTCCCAGCTATTATGCCATGCAGTTTAGACTTTCAGCCTCCCAAACTGTGAACTAAATAAGTCTCTTTTCTTTATAAAGTTAGTCCAGCTCTGGTATTTTGTTATATTAACAATAGAAGGGTGTAGCGCACCATGCCCGTCTGCGCTCTATGCACTACCATACAGTTCGTGAACCGGGCAAAGGGCCGGAGATTGAAACACACAAAGACTCACAAACAGAGACACAGGTCACCCTTGATGCCAAAATCCTTGAAACAGGAATGCCCCCCCCCATTGTGTACCAGAGCCGCTTACATAGAAATCCTTAACTGATAGCCACGCCCCAGCCAAACGCACCAGAAACAATTCCCCTGCCATCAGGAACTCCTGAGGGTCTCATGCTCAGAACAGGCTGTATCAGAGCAGAGGAAAACAAGTTGTTCACAAGAAATTAAGGATCTGGGCATTGGCAGCTCCCAACAGAAGGGATTAATGCATGTAGTTAGATTCCAAAGCAAAAATCAGGCTACAACAGGTTTTCCATAGAGTGTGCTTTCATGTCCTGTCAGGAGAAAAGTCTAAGCTCAGTTGGTGAGCCAAGTTTTCAATAAAAACAAGGATCTCGGGTATTCCTTGCCTGTGTGTAGACTTCAGATAGTGGTCTTCTTCCAATATACTCACACTGCTGTGACAGGATGGAGTAATCTTCCTCCAGAGCTCAGTGGCATAGATTTGAGACTTCCCATTAAAACTGTCTGGTAGTTACTGTGGTTTTAACTACTTCTTGTAGGCATGTTTACCCCAGAAAGTTACATGGAGGCAGACCATCAGCCTAAAATTCTCATTGACACCAACTGGGGACCAAGTGTTCAAATACATGGGCTTAGAGCTGCAGGGGGGAGAAGGGGTTCTCATTCAAACCACCACAAGCAGGTTAGGGTTTTCTCAATGAAGCTTCAATGGCATTTTCAATGACTAGCAGAAAAATAAATGCTAAATTAGGCTAATGAGCAAGGGTCTGGTTTGATGAACCCTCCCAGTCATATACAGCTTAGTCACTGGGATCCTAACACAAAAAGACTCCAAAGCTCACATCGGCACCAAAACAGTGGTTCTCAACCTGTGGGCCGCAACCCTTACATTGCAGTTCATAACAGCAGCAAATTTAGAGTTATGAAGTAGCAACGAAATAATTTTATGGTGGGGGGTCACCACAACATGAGGAACTGTATTAAAGGGCCTCAACATTAGGAAGGTTGAGAACCCAAGAACCATCAGTGTGGGATCTGAGGGAATAGTGCTTTTCTTATCATTATTACATCACATGTGGGAACTATTACAAGCTTCATTTTCTTTTCATGAAATATTATGCTTGTTCGTGGTTTTCTGGATTGTTCTTCAAAACTGTCCTGGGTGTACCATGCTTACAAACAACCAAGCCAAGAGAAAAGGAAAAACACAAGTGTTCATTGCAAAACCTGAACATTTTCCTAACATTCTTCCTCTGTCACTCAGCACTCAGACTTCTTTTCCCACTGAGTCTGGGTCCTCCAGTAATCGTTTGAAAGTAAATATGATAGGAAGAAGAGAATCTGGCCTGTATTGAAATGATCCAGCCACTTCTTGCAAATATCCAACCATATAAAGAATAATCATTTAGTATTCACCACAGAATGTCGTGGAACTATATGTTCTCTGGCTGTCTGATAGGCTTTTGTTTAGTTAAAAGGAGGGGTAAGTCAGGGGTGGTGGCCCAAACCTTTAATCTCAGCACTGGAGAGGCAGAAGAAGGTCTCTATAATTTCAAGGCCATTTAGGTCTGTACGTAACTAGTTCCAGGACAACCAGGGTTATACAGTAAGACCCAACTCAAAAAAACAGCAAAAAAAAAGAGAGAAAAAAAAAACCAGAGGGCAGCAGCCAGAAGATCCATGTTGTAAAACATCATGGGACGCTCCCCCAACAGTTCTGCCATCTTTGGCTTCATTGCTCTTTAAACTTGGTAATGTTTTCTTACCAATGTTTGCTTCCTGGTTCATTTTCTCTTGGATGTTTGTAGAATAGGATCTTCCCTTCCTCAGTGAGCCCACACTCTAGGCCTGCCTGCCATTGGTTTGACATTTTAATTGTCCCTGTAAACACTGGCACCCATTTCAGGATGGAAGCTACTGTATGATCTGTTTTCCACTTTTGCCTTGATTTCAGATGAATGTGGAGCAGTTTGATAACTGTCTGGTCCAAAGTAAACTCCACTCCCCCAAATTCTGGCACCCACTTCCCTCTACCGAAGGAGCAATGCATTTCCTTGTCTGTCAGAAGTTACAACTGGTTATCTGTGGTGTCTACTAGCATACCAAAGAGCACATTGTCTTCCAGGTTCTCTCAGCAGAGCAAATACAGTTACAGTGTCTATGCTGGCATGCTGGCTCTTCTCTCTCTCTCTCTCTCTCTCTCTCTCTCTCTCTCTCTCTGTGTGTGTGTGTGTGTGTGTGTGTGTGTCTTCCTCTACAACTCTCCCCACCTCTCTCTCACTCCTCTCATGACTCATCTGCTGGCCATGCTTAGTCTATTTTCTCTCCCTGCTCTAGACTCTTCCAGATGCCTTTGGCTGTGCTTTCCCTCTTATCTACAGTAAAAACCTTCCCTTCACCCATACCTTGGAGTGATCATACCCTCACTTTATACAATAACATTTTTCCAAGATTGAAAATTATTAAAATATTCATATTTACTCTCCAATTTGGCACATAAAATACCCTAGATGGTTCCTTAGACTTATTAAGATGAGCTAGATATATGAAACTGAGAAGCCAGAGCTTGTAGAAATGTACATAGGCTAAAAAAGCAAGCAAGGAGAAAAACATTCAGGCTCCACCCCAAAGACAAACCAAAAATTTGGCTCTGTGCTTTCTAATGGCCCAGTCAATGTTTGACTCATTTTCTAAGAAAAAAATGACAGTAATCAATCCTGAGGTGGTAAGTTTGACCCAGAATAGAGAGCTGAAAAATCATTCCTGGACAGGTCTTCACACAGGGCACATCTTCGCCACACCTAAAATAAACGTGAGTGCTGTGTGATAGGGTTGTTATTTACAAAACCCGTGGTCAAATGCTAACAAAGGTGGCTCTGGTTGTACCTCCTACCAACGGTTGCTTTTCAGAGAGGCTACAACAATATGATCCCATGTCCATCTCTCCTGTGGTGAACCAGAAATAAAATGATGAGTATCCAGAAATGAATAGACAGCTCATTCTTAAAATAAATGGCCGTTAATATTTTTCTCAAATCAGGACTGATGGCTTACACCTTTGAGCCCAGCATTTGAAAGGCTAAGGGCAAGAGAATCACCATAGGTTCAAGGTTAGACTAGGCTAGCGAGTTCCAGGACAGCTTGGGCTACAGAGTGAAACCATGTCTCAATAAAATAAAATAAACAAAAGAATCACCCAAATGTGAGACTAGGGATGGGACTCAGTTGGTAGGGTGTTTGCCTGGCTTACAGAAGACCCTGAATTCTATCCCCAGAGCCACATAGACCGGGTGTGGTAGTGTATGTCTATAATTCCAGCAATAGGAAGATCAGAGGCAGAAGTATCAGAAGTTCAAGGCCATCCTTGGCTACACAGCAAGTATGAGGCCAACATGGGATACATGAGACACTGTCTCAAAAATATGTGTATATGTATGTCTGTATCTGTGTTTGTTGGTATATGTATGTACACCAAAGTATTCCCTTTTCTTTGTAATGCTTCATGCTGGAAATGACAGGTAGACAGTTCTGAAAAGGGTTAATTAAAAGGAAATTCACCTTATTTGCAATGTGAGACGTTCAGGTTTCTGAAAAAGTGTTGTGGAATATTCCTTTATACTGTGTGAAGATGTGCCACTGTGATTGGTTTAATAAAAAGCTAAATGGCCAATAGCTAGGCAGGAGGTACAGCAGGGACTTCTGGACAGAAAGAGCTCTGGGAAGAAGAAAGGCGGAGACACCAGTGGAGGCAGAGGGAACAGACATGCGGGAGGAGAAGAAAAAGCCACCAGTCACATGGCAACACATAGATGACCAGAAATGGGTTAATTTTAGTTATAGAGGTAATGGGGGCAAGCCTAAGCTATAGGCCAAAGCTTTTGTAATTAATAAAAAGTCTCTGTTTAGTTTTTTGTGTATGAGCTGGTGGCCCAAAGAAAAGTCTCTCTATAAAAAAAGGCTATTGGAACAGTGAGCTACAGCATTTACATTGCATTTCCTGTGAAGACTGAGTCTAGTAAAATATAGATGTGCCTTGTGACATCTTAAAGGGATGGAGAAAGCTACTTGTGGCTCTTCCCTGCCTAGCTGCTGACAATTCATTTCCATTGTGTTGGGTCTAGAAGAATTTTTTCTTGCAGATCCTAGGAGCCTATATTAGGACAAGCTGGAGAACAAAAGGAAAAATATTAGGAAAAATGTTTTCTGGTTGACACAGAGGTAAGTTTTACTTAGTGGATGTCTCAAGTGTCGTATATCCAGAGTCCTACATGTGGCCATTTGTATGTAGCTCTGTGGGAACCAAGAATTGTAGGGCCCAAGGACATGGGAAACCATCCTGGAAACAGACTTACCATTGAATATTGTTTCCATTCCAAGATGAAGAGCTCCCAAGGGATCCCTTACTCATGATTTTAGGGCTGGGAAGAAGATTAGTCAGCACCTTTGGAGTTTAGACTTGAATGTGTTGTGGCCTTTCCTACAAAAGAGCTAACTCTTAGAGACAGATCTATGAATATTCCATATGTGCCCCCAGAGACCAAATGACCCAATCAAATGAAAAGTGATTTCTATGATCAATACACTGAATCTTCTGGTTTTCGGCAACCTCAACAGAATCAAACTGCCCATTACATTTGTAATTGGACCTGCTTTAGCCAGGACAACAGGTGTTTCCCCATTTTTATTGCCTGGAATTTCTCTCACCTAAAATCAATGTTCACAAAATTAAATGTCATGTAGTCATAAGACCCTTCCAAATCATTGGTGGAATGTGAGAATTGTATTCTTAAGGCATTCAACAATGTGGGAAATGGGCTAGCCAAATTCAGGCAGAGCATCTCACCGATAGTTCTTGCTATATGCTCAGTCCCATATTTGATCACATGAGAGGGATGTCTTTGAAGTGAATTTGCTAATCCTTATCCTGAATGAGGCTTTCTCGAAACAGCTGAAATTAATGGTTCTTGGACTTGTAATCTTTGTACTGGGCAAGGGGCTGTTTGTAGGATAAAGCTGTGAAAGAGATAGGAAAATAGGACTGGGAGAAAGCACAGATGCTGTTGTGGGAAAATCCCAGAGGCTGGATGTCTCACCCTCATCTTTTCCCTCTCCATCTTCCCCATCTCTCTCCAAAATCCATCAGGAACTCTAGAATGGAAATAGTATGGTAGAGCCTTACCTGATCAATCTTCAGGCAAAGAGGTTGTGGTAAGCTGCCACCATCTGTCCCTGGCCCCAAGCCACCATATGTATACATGGGACAGAAGACCCTGAAACAGCTCAGCTAGGGCAGCTTTGGTTGCTCAGGAGCATCCTAGGAAGCAAGTTTCACATATGAACTCTTAACAGCAACATGGGACGCAGATCAAATGAAGGATCTCAGGAGTAGCCAGCAAGACACAAACAGCAGCCACTAAGTGTGCCTGTCCTGAACTTGAATGAACACCAAAGTCTTTAGGAGCACTTATTAAATAGATTGTTTCACCTCATCTCCAAAATTCTGGATCACTTAGTCTGGGATGAGGCACTCATGTCTCCTAGGTGACTTTGGTGATGGTCCCAGTCATGGTTGGCTCATCAAAAACATAGGTAGACTTACAGTATCATTAGGCCATTGGCTCTACTAAGGATCCTCTTCTCTTAGCTCTAGCCAACCCCCAACTCCCAAAGGTAAATGCCAGTAAAGAATGAAATGACCATATCATTTTATTCTAGAGACAATCCCTCAGCAGTTCAGTGACTGGATGGGAAAAATGCTCCATAGGGAGTTAGGAAGCCCAGGCTTTCCCATACATGGCTTTGTGGTCATTGGCAAGTAGCCGCAAAGTGCCATACTTCTATTTATTCAGAAGTCACTTATAGTCTTGAGATGGCCCACTAGTAGTCCTACCCATGTTTAGCTCTAATACTCAAAGTAAATCCTAGACTAGGAAGTTTAGCAAATGACAAACTCTGGGGGGGGTTGTGTGCAAGTGAAATGCCATGTATTTTCATCTCTTACTCTCCACCTGTTCCTTAGAAGTGGAGTCTGTCACTGATCCTGAAGTTCACCAATTTGGCTAGGCTGGCTGGCCAGTGAGTTTTCAGGATATTCCTGTCTCTGCCCCCAAATGTCAGTGTTACAGGCATGTGTGCCATGACCAGCTTTCTTTACATGTGCACTGGGAGTGTGAACTCAGGTCCTCATGCTCAGATGGCAAACACTCATACCCATCTCTCCAGCTTCGGGCTCTAGTTTCTTAATCTGCTAAATATAGTATGTTCATGGAGTTCTTCAGTACTTCCATCTGGTTTTCTGTAGTGTTTTACCCATAACACGCGGATGATCCTGAAGATAGAGGCCAGGTTCTTCTTTTTCAATTATTTTTAATGCACTATATTTTGATCATATTTTCCCTCTCCCACTCCACCTCCCTACATACCCAGCTTCATTTGCCCCTACCCCCCCACAAACAAAAGAGCTGAATGTTCGAAAGTCTCTCACTCTCTGCATATTGTCCATTTGTAGGTCTCTGTGTTAAGTATCATCTACTGCAAGAAACTTCCCTGATGTGAATTGAGTGAGGCACGGATCTATGGCTATATCACTATATTATTAGGAATAACTTTATTGCTATGTTCTTTTTTTTCCATTCAAAAACATAATTAAAGAAATAAAATTTTTACATTTCTTCCCCTTCTCCCGGTCCCCTCCCGCTACCCCCCAACCGCTATTCCTATGTTCTTTTGGTAGAATAATAATAATGGCTTTTCCACCAGACCCATGTCCTATCTAGTCTCATGTTCTTAGGCACTTTAGGTATGTGTTCCATCTCTGCAGTGGGCCTTAAATCTAATTTAAAAGCGGTAGGTTACTCCCACAACATTTGTGCAACTGTTTCATCAGTGTATCTTGCAGGCAGGCCATTGTTGCAGGTTGCAAGGTTTGTAGCTAGGTGACATTGATGATTACCTTTCTCCTAATGCAGCCTGAAGAGTACCTTCTAGCACTGTGAACACTACTCAGTAGGGGTAAAGCTTTTAGTTGGGTACTAGCTCAATTTTTCCTTGTTTGATGGCATAAGTAAGTGTTGTCTTCAGCAATAAGGTCTTAGCATCAGGTTATTGAGAGCAACCATCAGCCTTGGCAATAATGACCTATGATGTTCAGGGAGGGTTCATGGGACTCCGTTGACCATCATCAACTCAGCAAGATGTAGCCATTCCTGGCCCTGAGGTTTAACTTGAAGTCAGATTCTTTCTCCCAAGCAAGAATCAGAGAAGAACAGTGATGCCTGAAAGCGTTCACTGTGTTACAAAAGGAAAGCCAAAGAATCACTGCTCTCTCACTGGAAATTCTGTCACTTGATTCTATCACAGCACCTGGAATACTATGAAGTAGGATCATTAATCACCAAACTGACTCTGAGAGCCTGAGATATCACAAAGTCAGGGACATTCCCCCATGAGTTTCAAGGTTTGATTTTAATCCTCTGGGATGCCACATGGAAATTTGAAATGATTTCTTCTAAGTACTACAGTCATTATCTGGGGAATCCTTAATGAGTTAGATCAAGAGCACAATGGACCATATCACATAAATGGAGGCACTCCTGCTTAAAAATTAATAGGCTGGGTAATTCAGAAAGAGCACTACAATGCAGACCTCGAAGGCTCCAGGAAGCAGAAGCTGCCACGCATCCAGTCCCTTTCATCTTCAATGGTAAAGGAAAGTCAGAAAACGTATGTGAAAGGCATACTTTATCTTTATTCAGTCACTCAGGGGGAACTCAGTCTTGTAGGAAGGTAGGGAGTGCTAGGGACACTTTGGGGAAGTGGCATTGGGGAGCATAGACAGGGTAAGGTGGGAAGGTGTTGTTCTCACAGATGAGAATATCAATAAGACCCTGGATGTGGAGGGCCTTAAGTGAGATTTACAACTATAAGGAGTGTGGCAACACATTTTATGAAAATATCTCTTACATTCCAAAAGACTAGAACTTTTGCCAGACCTATTCAATAAAATACATCCTGAAGTCACTTAAGACATCAGTGTCTTTGGTCTTCCAAGATGCACTGAAAACCGGTGGCTCTGTGGGAATACCCCGGGCCTTCAACACCAAGTTGGAACTGCTGAGGCATCCAGCCTGGTAGACTGGGAAGCTATTGAGTTCTCAGTCTCTCTAATGGGAAATCTAGCCATTGTTAAACTACCCAGCCTATGTCATATAAACCCATCTAATAAATCCCCTGTGTGATATATATTCATTTTATTCATTCTATTCTGCTAAAGAACCCTGGCTTAAAAAAAAAAAACTTGACTAATGGGGGGGCAGGAAAACAATAAGTATGTAAGAATGTGGGTTAGTAAGATATGTGATGTGTTTTTAACTGGCTGCTACCCTTGGCAGTTAAGAGAATCATCAATTTTAAGATATCCATATTTTGCTAGTTGACTAAGCAGACTATGCTAATGATCTAGGTGTAGACTGGGAAGCAAAGAAAACAAGCAAGGATGACTCCGGTAAGTTTGGGCTGAGTTCGCTGGAAGAATGAAGCTGCCTTTTGTTGAGATGTGGGCAACTGAAAGCGCATAACAACACAAATGTCCATTAGGAAGCAAAGTGTTGCTTAGTGTTCAAATTTGAGGCTGGAGAGGTGGCTCAATGGCTGGGAGCACTTGCTCTCAAGCATGAGGATCCCGGCACCCATGTATCAAGCTGTGTACGCCACACAGGTTGGCAACCCAAGCGCTTAGAGAAACAAAGATAAGAGGACCCCTGGAGTTCACTAGATGCCGGTCTAGACAAAAAAAAAAAAAGTGAACCAAGTTTGCAGAAAGACCCTGAATCAAAGAAATAAGGCATAGAATGATAGAAGACACCCAAGAATCTCCTTTAGCCTCTGAGTATACACATATGTAGGAATGCATATCCATGTACACACATGCATATATACCACACTCACACACATGGATGCTAATAAACAAAAAAATAATGTAAAATGATGCAGCCACCGTGAAAAGTGGTTTGGGAGTTCTTCAGAAAGTTAAATATAGAATTACTGTGTATGGTTTGAATGAGAAGGTTCCCTATAGGCTCACATATTTGAATACTTAGTCTCCAGTTTGTGGTGCTATTTGGGGAGGCTTAGGAGGGGTGGCATTTTTAGAGGAAATGTGTCACTGGAGGCTGTCTTTGAGAGTTTAAAAACCCATACCATTTCCAGTTGCAGTCTTTGCTTTGTACTTCTGGTTCAAGATTTAAGCACTCGGTTTTGTGCTCCAGCCATGTTGCCATGACTCCCTGCCATGATATATTCTTATTCCTCAGGAACCATAAACGTGAAAAAGCCTCTGTAATTTATCTCCATCATGTTTTTATCACAGCAATAAAGTAATAAGACACACTATAGCCAATAGAACCAATCTTAAGCATCTGTTGTGGTTTGAATATGAAATGTCCCCGATAGACTCATGTGTTTGAACACTTGGTCCCCAGTTAGTGCTTTCATTTGGGAAGGCTGTAAAATCTATAGGCGGTGGAGGCTTGCTAGACGAAGTGGGTCACTGGTGCGGGCCTTGAAATTTCATAGCCTGGCCCCGTTTCCTGTTCCCTCCCTCTCTGCTTCCTGTATACTGGGCCAGCCTCACAATCCTGCTGCCATACCTTCCCCATCACAATGGACTGTATCCCTTTCGGAACTACAGGCAACGTCTTCCCTAAGTTGCCTTTGTCAGAGTATATTTTGTTTTATCCCAGCCACAGAAAACAAATGAATACAGTAATAGAATAGGTAAGATCACAGAGGCAAAAGGAAGAATTGAGTAAGCAGGGAAGTGGAGGAAGACACATGAATTGATTTTTAATAGGCACAGAGGTTTCTTTGGGGTAATAAAAATATTACAACTAGAGTTTGTGATTTTGTAACATTTTGAAGATAATAAACACCACTGAACTATTGACTTTAAAAGTGTTAATTTTATATTATAAACATTTCATTGCAAATTTTAAAAAGAAAGTAAAAAGTAGAAAGAATCGGTGAAAAGAGAAGCTTTGAAAGACATAAATTGGAGAAAGAAGCTGCCACGTTAGCCAGGAGCCATTTAGAGCTGGGAGCATCTCTGCTACAGATTCTAAACCAACAAAACCATTTTCTTTACGCTGGAAGAGTCAACACTTTTGGAAAAAGCCAGTGTTGATAAAGCTGGTCGTTTCCCTGATTTGCATCTATTGGAGATGTATGCATACATATTTTTCCATTGCTTACAATGGTGAGCTTTGCAAATATCTTGTAAGCAAGAGAAAACTGAACTACAGGCAAATGAAAGGCAGAACTGAGCACACTGTGCCTTTGAAAGCACAGACTGTACAGGGAGGGACGGGCTACTATTTTCAGACTTGTGTGGGTGTGAGGATAACAGGCCTCTGGAAACAGCTGTTTAACAACAGAATGTGGGAAGTCTTTAGGGACACAGGCCCACCCTCCACAGTGAACCAAGGGCAAGTTCAAGAGTTGGAAAAAAAAAAGTCTGAAATGGGGATCAACGCAAGGGCTTGAATGAGCTGCACTATTTAGCAAGAATATACTCATTCTGTTCAAATGAACAGCTCTGGAGCTGGAATTGCCTAGTCACAAGCAGACATGGTGTACTACCTTGAGAATACCCTTCTGCACGGAACCAACCTTCTCCGTGCAAGACTAAAGCACCACCCACTTCCAGAAAGAAACAGGCCCAGGTGAGACACATTGATCCCTGAGTAAACTTTTGCTTCAGGATCTAGCATTAGATGCAAAGTCTTCACTACTAGGAAGGAAAGATAGTTGTTCAAACATTAGAGTTGCTCTCTTTTTGTTTCAAGGAACCATGGTGTCCATTGTGAAAAGCTTGTCCCACCATGACTTACTGGAAGGCAAAACCAACTCATTTCCATGCAGCCACAGATAAATGCACTGGAAATAGAACACAAATGCCAGGCCATTAAGAATGGGTTGACAAGTTGAACCGTATTTTCTCTACAAGACTTTGTATCTAAAGAATAATGAGAATAAGAAGAAAGCTTCAAAATTGTCCTGGCTACTGTTCTGTCAACTTGACACAAGCTAGAGTCACGTGGAAAGAGGAAACCTCAACTGAGAAAACGCCATGACCAGATTGGCTTGTGGGCAACCCACAGGGCATTATTTTTGACCGATGGTTGATACGGGGGGGCCCAGCTCACAGAAAGTTGTGCCACCCCTGCACATATGGTCCTGGATGCTAGGCAAGCAGGCTAAGCAAGCCATCGAGAGTCAGCCAGTAAACAGCACTCTTCCATGGCGTCTGCTTCAGGTTCTTACCTTATTTGTGTTCCCGCCATGATTTTCTTGGATGATGGACTGTGATGTGGAACTATAGACCGAAATCAACCATCTCCTCCCCAAGTTGATTTTGATCATGATGTTTTACCACAGCAATAAGAACCCTCACCAAAACAGAAATCAAGGCTATGTATTTAACTATATTCTGGTCAACACTGATCAGCATTTATTCATTCTGACAGTGATTCAACAAATCTCTATTTGTTCCTTGCCATGTGATAGGAATCATACCGGGGGCAAAATGCATTGCCAAGTAAGGCAGATACTTCTGCTTTGGAGAACAAGTGATATATAGAAAATAACAACTGACCTAGGCAAGGGATGAATGGGAGAGGAAGGAACATTTTCCAGCATTCACATTCAAGGTCTCCTTTTCCAATCCCTATTTTCTATTCTAAAGTTAAACTCTATCCATTATTAAATACCACAAGACTAATCTCTAGCAACATAGGTCTGATGCCATTAGAAATCGTTAAACTGTGTCTTTCCTAAGAGCAATGTTATGTAACGGTGATGGTTTGGACTGAAAAAGAATGTCCCCTGAGCCGGGCGGTGGTGGCGCATGCCTTTAATCCCAGCACTCGGGAGGCAGAGGCAGGTGAATCTCTGTGAGTTCGAGGCCAGCCTGGTCTACAAGAGCTAGTTCCAGGACAGGCTCCAAAGCTACAGAGAAACCCTGTCTCGAAAAACCAAAAACCAAAAAAAAAAAAAAAAAAAAAAAAAAAAAAAAAAAAAAAAAAAAAAAAGAATGTCCCCAGGGTCCCCACTTTGAGTCTTCTATGAACAGCTCCTAAACGAAGAGCACACACAAATCTAAATGAGAAACAACTTACAGTTAAGTTGACTGAGGAAAGTAGCAGCTTGTCCCCACCAGAAACTTGTGAAGTCTGCAGAGAACTAACACAGCTGAAAGAAGTTCCCAAATGACACAACAAAAATACATATTTGTAGAGTCAGATGGAGAAAATGCAGGGATTTCCCAGGAACTCTAGTCTCCAAAGCTTTCCTCCAAAAACAGGTACTGCTTGTCTTGTGTCTGTAGAGCTAAAAGTGTGTGTGTGTGTGTGTGTGTGTGTGTGTGTGTGTGTGTGTGTGTGTGTGTGTTCGTGTGGATGCATGTGGGTCTGCATGAGGAGACCAGAGGGCATCAAGTATCTTCCACCTTCTTTTAGGAGACACAGTCTCTTATGGGCTAGGCACTCACCAGACAGACTAGGTTGGCTGGTCAGTGAAACCCAGGGAACCACCTATCTCCATCTCCCCAGTACTGGGACATCAAACCAATGCCACCCCACCCAACTTCTTTTAAATGGATTCTGGAAATTGAACTTGGGTCCTCGTGCTTGCAATGCAAGCACTTTAGTGACTGAACTATCTCTCTGACCCTACCCATTGTTTCTTTAGACAGGGTCTCATGCAGCGCAGGTTGACCCTAAACTTGACCTGTAGCTGAGAATGATCTTGAATGTCTGATCTTCCTTCTTCTGCCTTCTCAGTGTTAGGATTCCAGATGTGTACCACTAAACCCTGTGGATTTATCCAGATGTAGAGAGCTAACCCAGGGTTTCCTACAGTCCAGGCAAGTACTCCACCAACTGAAGTACATTTCCATCCCCAACCCCAACATCTAACAATATATTTTTCTCACTGAGTTTCCCCAATAGGAGCAATTAAGGTCTAGTCCTACCCAGGATCACCTTGTTACATTGCTTTACAAAATACATAGGTAACAAGAGCTTAATTTAGGTTGGAGGACCAGCTGGAAAAAATAAGGACCACAATAAACCTTGATAGTCAGAACCCAGGTACCAGCAATACACAGATGACAACTAATTCCCAACTCCCAGTTCTCTGTGTGAGGTAGGACATGTCAGTGTCAATGTGATTAGGTTGGGAAGTTGTCACTAAGCAGCCACAGAATTTGAGGCCTAAACCAACAGTAAATTCCACATGAAATAATAATTTAATGGAAAGATCACAACTTTTGGGATGATAAAACAGTACTTCCACCCCAAAATTATCCTATCCTCTATTCAATTCCTTTAAATATCATGGTGATCCCTCCCCCAAAGTGCTCTCTGATTAATCAGCCTGAAGTCATGTTCCATCTCTTCAACAGCTGGGAAATACATCCTTGTCTTAACATTGAATTACTGACTCTTTGGAATAGAGCCACTGCAAACGCAGCTGCCTTAAGGTTCCATGGTCTAAAGCCAGGTGAGCAGCAATGAAATAGTTACTTGATCATGGTGAAAACTGACCCTCTGAAATGTGAAGAACAGAACGGCAGTGGAGGAAAAGTGCTCCAACTCAAAATAATCTGTGTAGAAGAAAGTAAACAAGAGAGAAATTCAAGAAAGTGTTAATTTGTACAAAGAGCAACAAATATGTATGGGTCATTTGACTTTCACTCGACACAGAGCATTTATGCTTCAGAATTTAGCTAGAGTAAAATGTGATTGCTGGTTGCTTTTGAAATCAGACATCAAGCCAGAAATGAACATATACCTTCTTTACAGCGAACATGGACCATGGCATTGTGTAGGGTCATCTTGCTATCTTCATCATTCTTCGTCTCTTCTTCTTTCAACCTCCCCTGATTCAGTCAGTTCTAAGGTCTAGATCCTAAGAAAGCCTTGAACTTGCTGCATTTCTACTTTGCAACAAGTACCCCACTGTCTGCTGTGAGGGATTTCTGAGTAGGGAGTGGAGGTCAGAATGGGGAGTGCCCTAAAGAGTCTCCTGAGTTGATGAAGCTTATTGAAGCTGTCCAGCAAGGCAAAAATGATGACTGTCTATGTGCATGCTGTCTAGGTCAGTGATGTAGATTTGTTCACAGTTATCAAGAACCCCAGAGAAGCCATACCCGTCCAGTTTCTCATGGGTACATGATCAGATACTCAGGAATGCCTTCTTGGCTTCTCCTTGGCTGGAGGCACAAGAAAGATCAAAGACTGAATGGCTGTATACATTGATCTTCACTTGATCCCCAAAGGGATGATCCTGATAATTGTAATCAGGTCTCAAAGTGACATGGACGGTCTTTGACAGATCTAAACGTGATGCATGCACATCAAATATTTAAGAGATAAATCTACTCCAAAACCACTAAGGCTCATGCTGTGAAACAAAAATTGGTAAAATGTCAGTTCCACACCAGCAGCAGCATCCTGAAATTATAAGGAAACACACCCTGTGTTTATAATAATTCTTCGGGCCTGCTGCTAGCAAGAGCCTTCCAGTAAGGCAATTAACAGCTCCATGCTCCTGTTCCCTCATGAACACTAGAATCATACCACCTACTTATCCCAAAGGAGTCATATTAGCTTGAGCCCATAAAGAAATCATTTTCAAACTATTCATTTCTACTAATAAAGACTTCATAAAATCTGTCCTGGGAAAAATCCAAGGCTGCTTATGTAACCAGAGTCCAGAACTTTTACAGCAAAGTCTGAGCCCCAGCAACTCCCTGAAAGTTAGTCTCAGCCACCTGTCCCCACCACACCAATTAAAGAGATGGGTAATTGTGGAAAGCAGAGAGAAATGCATTCAGGGTAACCACACTGGGGAGAGGAACTAATAAAGGTCTCCTGCCACCGCAAGTCCATCTTCAGGGTATTGTCATGACCTTTGACCTTATATTGAACATAAATTAGCGATGTGGGATACCTGTATAATTCTGCCCTGGTCAAGGTGAGGTCTGGCTGGTCATTGTCTCAATTCTAGTTCCGTGAGATTGTCCACGGAAGACCTCATTGCTGTTTGAAGGGATCCATCTGGTTCTTTCAAGATGATCACTTCTGTTCCGGGGCCATGGATAATAGTCCTCATCTGGGCAGATGTCTGTCCTGTGAGGCTTTATACTTCCTGAAATCCAAGGTGACTCCAGGTTTAGAACAATGACTTGTCTTTGTACCTTCAGATAAAATGAACAGGACAGACAGACTCAAAATGAAGGCGGAGATGCCAGGTTTCCATCCTGTAGGCCCAAACATAGGGTCAATGCATTCCAGCAAAAGCAACTTCTAAGTGCCTGGCTCATGCAATTGTTCAAATAGGAAACTGCATTCTCCTGTATAGGGTCTCCTAGACATTAAATAACCCCATGATATTTCCCTGTGATTTACCAACTGCTTTATTTTTAAGGCAAATAAAGTGTAATTTTCTTAACAAACCTGAGCGGAAGATCTTTTTTCTCCCAGTTAAAATAAATGCATTAAGGTTTACTAAGGGCAAGCCAATTAATGACAGAGCTGAGATTCACAACGCAAAGGCTACCACCACCCATAATTTAATGGAAAGGGGGTCTACTATCCTCTCTTCCACGGACAGAGGATTTTGGCTCATGAATGCACAGATAGGACATAAGATATTTTCAGAAATTCTGCCCCAAAGATACCAACCTAGACCATTAGGCAAGACCTCGTGGAATAATTACCTTTCTTCAAGGTTACTGTTGCGGCTCATGGCCTCAGCTAGTGCTGATGTCTGGGGAGCTGTGGAACTTTTAGAAAGTGGGGACTGTCTAGAGAAAGTGGGTCCCTGGAGGGTAGGTCTGCTTCTGAATGAGTTCTCTGCTTCCTGACTTATGAAATATAAGCAAGGTGCATTGCATATTCCTGCTACCACATTTTCCCTACCATGATGGGCTGGACCCTCTCAAATTGCGAGCTGAACTAAATCCCCTCATAAGCTCCTTCAGCTATTTGGTCACAGTGGCAAGGATAGTAACTAATACAGCTGCCCACGAGAAATCAACACTCCTCGGAGCCTACAGCTGCTCCACCCGAAATAAATCTCCCCGGAAGATATCCTAGCAAGTTTGTCTATCTATCTACAAGTGAAAAGAACAACCAAATATTGTTTCCTCATGGAAATGGGTATGGGGAAAAGGCAAATTCTGGGAGGAGAAAGAAAGTGGCCTTGGTAGAGAGCACATCAAGAGCTCCTAGGCTTATGGCCACAAAGGCTTTCTCTGTGTTCATTTCATTTTCTCAAAAGACGTTCACTCCTTGGGAGTTTTCTAAGTATAGCTAACAAGCTGCGAAAGAACAGGGAGAAAGTACCAGAAGTACACGGACTCTGTACCCTCCTTGGGTACCTGGTGTAGGATAAACAACCCCCTAATTACTGAACTTAGCTATAGCTCTGGACCCGAGGCACCGTGGGGATAGATAACATTTAAGCGGCACTCAAACAGTATGGGAGTGGGGTTTTACATGCAAGATGTCATTTCAACATCGCTATATTTTAGAAAGAAAATTCCATTACTAGGGCCACTCAAAAGATACAGGAACTGGGCCCTGAGATCTCGCAGCTTGTAAGTGGCAGGGTTTGGATTTGAGCTGTCTGATTGCCAGGTAGTTGTTTAACCACTACATTGTGACTGCCACACACCCATTCTTCTACTTGCCCCAGTTGCTCTGACCTAGCTATAATTGTTTAAGCTGAACACCTACAGACCCCAAGGGGCGAAGAGCTCACGAGCTCTGCTCACCGACTACAGCTAAGGCATGCTAGAGCCAGGACTCTAGCACAACACCCACGTGTCTGTCACTCTGGCGCTGCCAGAACCTCTTGGGACCAACAGCAAAAACCATCTGCCATTTAGGGGAAAGCTGCTATTTTTCCAAACTGTCCCTCAAGTCACTGAGCAGGTAAGTTCCCTGTCTCTATTTGATCCCTTAGCTGACTTACCCAAATTTTCTACCAAAATTTCCAAATTTTCCCTTCGAGGTGACTCGCACAATGACTTCAGTAATGACTTCATCGTAATGTTCCCTTATCACACGGGCCTCCCTCCATGAAGATGCTGCAGACAACAAGGAGAGACCTGCTGCAAACAGGAAGCTCTGAGTTCCTTTCTCCTCAGTCAGGAATCCCCACACTGGTGATGAGGACAGTAGGCTCTGAAAAGTGGTTTAAGCTTGCCCACACTGAGACTTGGAGCTCGGGCCCCGTTATCTTCTCAGTAGCCCTTCCTACCAGCAAATGCCTGTCTCTGCCAAGTTCGAACACTGCCTGGCTTGCACTGGCTCTTCCCAGATAGTTTCTCTGTAACAGATACAGTTCACTGAGATTACAAAGAGGCCATGACATGCCCTGGTGGACAAAAGGTATGCCAATCCTCACTTGGATTTGGAGACACTCCAGCGTCTTCAAAACTCCCACGTGTGGTGGTACACACACCTGTAATTCTAGCAGTCGGGGAGACAGAGTCAAGACACTGAGAATTTCAAGGTCATATTCAAACTACACTGTGAGTCTGAGGCGAATCTGGGATACACAATACCCTGTTTCAAAAAAAGAAGGCTCACTGGAAATAGAATGTGGATCCCTAATGCAGATGGAGAAAGAGACAGAGATAAAGGAGAAATAAACTCAGAAATCATTGAACCTGTTGCAGGCTGTTTGCATCAGGATCCTGTCAATTACAGATGGCAAAGGGGGAATGGCCAGAGATTTTGTGGCTTTGTGCTTATTAAAAACAGAGTTACTTCATGTGCTGAGATAGAGGCACAGCATTGATACCACTGTGCAAACTCTCCAGTGTTGAAATGGGAGACTGCCCCTCTGCTTTGTTTCTGTACTATCTGTCCCTGCATTTGTGCTGCCGTCCCCAGGTTCAGTGCTTCTCACAGATTGCATGCCTCCAAAAGCTAAAAAAAAAAAAAAAAAAAAAAAAATCTATTTTCTGGTCCTTGACAAAGAATATTTGCCACTGGCCTCAGTGAAAGAGCATTCTGAACACAGCAGAAGGTTCTTTATGGCCCTAAAAATGGAATCTATCCATCAAATACTGGCACCGCAAAGCAGGAGTGAGACCAGGTAGAAAAATGTGCGACGGGCGCTCTAGTTCCCCATTTTCCAGTCTGCGCTGACTGTCTCGATGACTGGAGCAAGCAGGCGTCTAACAGGTTTAGCTTGTCAACAAGTCCCCTGCCGATGTGTCGCTGAGCTGCTATTTCTGAAATCGTCTCACAAGAGTGACTAAGAACTACAATTCTATGAACAAGAATAAAGAGTGAAGCATCTTTCCCAGGCAGAGGCAGCCCGGCTGTAATTCTGGAGACAGAGCTCACAGAAACTGATTCAGGCCTTCCTACTGACATTCAGCCTCCCAGAATATGAGACATCAGAAGGGGGCCTGAGATTGCAGTACAGCTTTACTTTGGCTCTGTTTCTTCTTATTATTAAGTTTTCTGTTTATTTGACCTTACTTTCATGTAATTTTCTTTCATGTCCTTTGAACTTCCTTTATCTTCAGCCTGCTTCTTCCTTGAGGTCACATAGAAGTTCTCTGGGATGTTTGCCCTCCTGCCAACACAAAGGAAGAGCCACAGAAATCCACCCAATGGCTCAGCTGTACCTGGTCTTTGGCACTTGAGAGAACAATGGGTTACAGTAACTGAAGTGGGATCTCTTTGGGAGATGGGCTTGACGAGATGTGTCGAGGGGGAGAGGGGCTGATTACACCCTTCAACTGCAGCTTCTCGGCAATTATGCAAAGCACTAAACTTGCAAGTTGGTTGAATAAGTGGAGCTGCCTCATTCCTATTACCCTGTTAAGAGTTTTTCATACTCTCTGTTTCCTTTTTTTTTTTTCAGGCATAGAGATCATACTATTCTTGTTTCAGAAAGAGGAGTGCCATTCCCTTCCATGGTCTTCGCACAGGGGTGGCAGATGGTTTGGCTGTGATATTTACTTTTGCACATCCTTCCTGCTCCTAGCACAGGGCCCCGCCATCCTGGCCTTATCCTCACGGCTCTGAGTGACTAAGGATACAAAGATAGCAGCTTTCCTTCATATGTGGGAATCATAGGAAGCTGGCCTCTCTTTTCCTACCAGATCCATGGCATGTGTTGTACGTGTATTGCCAGCCTCCACTGAAAGATTAAAAATAGCAACACAGAGTAACTTCAATAGGGAGTCTACAGCAGGCTGTTCTAATACTTTGAGAAAGGCATTAAGAGTAAAGAAACAACCTTACCCATAGTTCCTTGGATACGTGAAATGCGGTCAGCCTGGTAGTTACATGTATTTTTTATGGCTCTAGGAATGCCTGGATCCAAATTTGTGCTCTGCCATTCCAGGAGTGCCTTGAACAATTAACCCTCTCTGCCTTAATTTCTCCATTGAAATCAGGTACAATAATGGTACTTTCCTAACAGGGTGATTGCAAAGTACAAATGAGTACAGAATGTTGTGCCCAGGGTTTAGCATATAGACTGCCCTTCATAGATGCTAGAGCTGTTAGCCAAGATCCATGTCTCCATCAAGACAGAGCCTGTTCTCAGGGAGAAGACAAAATATCATATTTATTCTCATTCCAGGATCTAGATTTAACTTTCTGTATGTATGCATGTATGTATGTATACACACATATTTAGAAACATATATACATACAGTTCGTTATATGGCATGAAGGACAATGACTTGAGGGGAGAAAAAGGTCCATCAAGGAGGGGAGGGGTTGGGAAAGATAGTGAGTTTGGGGGACAGGCTAAGTAAGATCAAGGTACAATCATATGCATTTACGAGCAGGTCTATAAATTAAGAGTTACAATCCAAACTACTCTGAAAATTTTGAAGACCATCAATGAGAGTAAAGAAGGTTGGAGATGGATATCAATTTGCACTTACTTGCATACACCACACACACACACACACACACACACACACACACACACACACACACACACACACATTTCCTAAGGACAAATAAGGATTCCCAGAAAAAGAGGACTCTCAGTTCACTAGGGGACAACTGCCTCTGGCTTGGCTCTTCCACTCATAGGGGAAAGGCATCATATACTCCTGTAAAGGAAGAGAGCTGGGAATTTCTCTAGTGCTAGTTTTCTTGCTAGCCCCATAATGGCTCCCTCAATCAAGATATCTCTTTCCTTATTCTCTGTCTCTGTTTTTCCCCCATCTCAACCATCCTGTTCCCTCAAGTTCTTCTCCCCTTCCCCTTCTTCCCTCCTCCTCCCCTTCCACCCTCACTTCTCCCCCCATCCCCATGCTCCCAATTTTGTCAGGCAATTTTGTCTATTTCCTCTTTCCAGGTAGATCTACATATGTTTTTCTTAGGGTTCACCTTGTTACTTAGCTTCTCTAGGGTCGTGGACTCTAGGCTCATTATCCTTTGCTTTACAGCTAGTTTTTGCTTATGAGTGAGTAAGTACCATGTTCATCTTTCTAGTTTGGGTTACCTCACTCAGGATGGTTTTTTCTAGTTCCATCCATTTGCATGCAAATTTCAAGTTGTCATTGGTTTTTTACCACTGAGTAGTACTCCATTGTGTAAATGTGTCACATTTTCTTTATCCATTCTTCACTTGAGGGGCATCTAGGTTGTTTCCAGGTTCTGGCTATTATGAATAATGCTGCTATGGACATAGAAATCCACAAGGATGACCCCAATTAAGACCTAAGCAATAGTGGAGAGGGTGCCTGAACTGGCCTTGCCCTGTAGTCAGATTGATGACTATGTCAAATGTCATCATAGAACAAACATCCAGCAACTGATGGAAACAAATGCAGAGAACCACAGAGGAGCATTGAACTGAGCTCCCAAAGTCCAGTTGAAGAGAGGGAGGAGTTGAGAACACGAGCAAAGAGATCATGACCATGATGGTGATTCCCACTGAAACAGCTTACCTGAGCTAATGGGAGCGCATCAACTCTGGCTTGGCAGTGAGGGAACCAGCATAGGACAAAACTAGGCCCTCAGAATGTGGGTCACAGTTGTATGACTGGGGTAGACTGTGGGGCCACTAGCAGTGAGACCAGGATTTATCCCTACTGCTTGTTCTGGCTTTTTGGAACCCATTCTCTCTGGGGGAATAACTTGCTCAGCCTAGATATAGTGGGGAGGACCTTGGTCCCCATGGGAAGCCTTACCCTCCTGAGGAGTGGATGGGGGTGGGATGGGAGGTGGGGGGGTGGGAAATGGATTTGGCATGTAAAATGAGAAAAGGTAGGTTTTTTTTTAAGTAAATTAAAATTAAAAAGAAAGTGAGCTAGCTCTCTATTCCCATCCTTTCACTTCCAGACCTTTCTTGGGACGCGTCATACCTAGAAAACAGCTGAAGAAATTGGTGACAGATGACAGTTCCCATATGTTGTCTCTCCAAACCAAAGAAAGAGTTTAGGGTGATTGATGGTAAATGTATGCCCTGCTCTGGCTGACAGCCCTCAGCACTAAGCCTGTAGGCTGGAAGACAGAAAAGACAAACTTCACCCTCTGCTCGCTCAGTTCCCGGGGATTAGTCACCGAAGCCATCCTCACGTTTCTCCAGGCAGAAAGCAAGAGACTTTCCAAACAAGGCTGTGGTTTTGCTGTTTCCTTGGCTGCCTTCACACATAGCCCAGGCATGACCACATGCAATGACAGGCAGGAACCTATTGCCTTATTTGGGAATGCTATGGCCCTCTTTGTAGGGAGAGTGGAGAAGAATGAAAGGCCACATCCAAACCACAAGAGCTGACAAAAATAAAGGGAATTCAATAAAGGAAGCAGACATTTTATCTAGAACAAATATAGAAAAATATCTGATCCAAGGATTAGATACTTCCATGCACACTGCTTTTTATTGGTCTCTGAGGAAAATATCTAGAATCTTCCATTTTTCTGTAATGATGTCTCCCACTTGCCTTCTAGCGGTATTGCTGGCTATCTGCAGTTTGCACTTACTGCTAGGCCAGCTGTTCACAGGGAAAATTATGTGGGTTTTATTCACCCACAGTTCTCTGAACTGGTTCTTCTGAAGCGTTGCTCTGCCCAGCATGTGCTGTGTGACATTCATTATGTCCTGCTGACAGCAAAGACCCATGTCAGTCCCAAACAAGTAGTTGATGCGAATGACCCAAGAGGGTAAGCTTGTGTGGAGGATCTGGGCAAGATAGCTTCCTGCTGTCTTTGCCTTAGGTGGGCGAAACTGGAGCAGAATCCCCGCTGATCTCCACCATGCCGGTTAGGGCCCCCTCAGAGATGCTAGGCTTCTAACGCGGGATGAAACACCTAAAGCCTTAGGGAAACAACCCACAAATCCTGTGCTCAGGTGTCCCTACCGGGTTCAAGGTTGCTCCCTCAACCCTTCATTTTACTCTGGGTTTCTCCGAATTTAAGGTCCCCAAGTGCTGAGAAAGAGAAGGAAAGTGAAGCCAGGAGAGTATGGAAGTCTTGGGTGTGTCGCCTCATTCAGGAATGTGTGTCCATCGTCAGTTCCAGGAAACCAGAAAGAAAAAAATCCTCCCTCCAAGTGGTGGGCCTGGTAATTCACTGGTCGAGCGAAGAGCGCCCTCTGCTGTCGCTTGAGATTTTCTGGTTTTGATTTCAAAGGCAGCTCACGCAAAACAGATTTAGGAAATTTTGTCTCCAATAATAGGAAAGGCACCCTGGGATTTAGACCGTTTTAATAGGGCTGTGTTCTGCGTCTTGTGAGAAAGACCGGAGGGATGGCATGGGAGTCACCAGCAGGCCATTTCATGCGACTGCTGAGAGAACCATGGGAGGAGAAGTCCTGGAAACTCTCCATGTCCAAAACATTGCCTAGAGATGGAACCATTGTTGAGGAACAGGGCTATCTGTGGCACTGTGGTCTGCCCATAACCTCCGTTTACTTCCCTGTCCTTTTCCCAGTAAGATAATGTGAGCTTATTATTGCATACTTCAATTTGGTTCTTTGGGAACCTGAAAAGTCAAATGGCTTAACTTACCCCTTTTTGTGAAGATAAGAATTTAAAATGAACACACGTGACCCACTCTGATGAAAGATTGGTTATGTAACTCAGCGTGCTACCTTAGGGATATGGCAGCTTACTTACTGCAGCATAGAACTGACCCAGACCTTCATTTTCCATAGAGCTAATCCAAATGCAGTTTGCAGGGCAAATTTAAATCACAGTTATAATTAATGATTGACTGATGAAAGTGGCGACAAATGAAAAGCCACAAATGACATGGGTATTAATGCCATGGGTATTAATACCTTGGTCATTGCTCTTTCCCCCAATTTTTACATTCAAAGGTGGGTTCTATATTAGAAGTCACCCAGAAATTATAACCACCCTCCAAGTTTCTTTCACTTGTCTGAGAACATGCAATTATTTTATTTTTCATAAAAGCCTTCCAGACGAGGACAGAAAGATCCATAAAAATGAGAGGCAGTCTTATCACCACCATTGTCTGCCAATGACACACAGGACATGCTATATGGTACTTGCCATGTGGTCTCTTTTTAGCTGAATTCATGCATCTAGCATAACAATGTCTACCACTTAGTTACTCATTCCCAGCCAGAAATAGGCCTTGATTGCTAATTATGCTTAGACACCTGTTCCCTGTACTACATAGATATAGGAACTGACCAGACTGTCAGCCATTGGCTGACAAAACTCACTGTGCCTGGGGCAACCCAAAGTAGCATTAGAGGACTTAACCTAGGCACTTCCCTTATCCTGATGCCTGTTATTCTGCCTTATGGGCTAATTCATCTGGATAACAATGATATTACTGAGCCCCTGAGACGACTTGGTGGGCATGTGCTAATTGTTTGATTAAATATGCCTCTTCTGATACCTTCCAAACTAATAGATGGGTTGATTAGTACCTGGAGGTATTAAAAGTTTTCATTTCTGAATAAAACAACAGCTAGATTCCCTTACAGAAATGGGCCTGCAAAGAGAGACTATGTATGACTTTGGGAGAAACCTGTTGTTTCTACCTTCCTTGATCAGGTGTAATTAGAGAAAAATCTTGCCATGGTTGGGGAAAACCTCTAAAAGAAAGAGACAAAGACATAAATAATTGGTACCAATCTCTGTTGT
>PVIU01019455.1:0-36529 GCA_004026605.1 Ondatra zibethicus
TTCAAGTGTACTTCCCACTTTCTCTTCTATAAGGTTCAGTGTGGCTGGCTTTATGTTGAGGTCTTTGATCCATTTGGACTTGAGTTTTGTGCATGGTGATAGATATGGGTCTATTTTCATTAAAAACTTTTTTAAAAAGTATAAGTTTAGGCCAGGAGGTGGTGGTGCACACCTTTAATCCTAGCGCTTGGGAGGCAGAGGCAGGTCAATCTCTGAGTTTGAGACCAGCCTGGTCTACAGAGCGAGTTCCAGGACAGCCAGGACATAGAGAAACCCTGTCTTGAAAAACAAAAAACAAGCAAAAAAATTAAGCTTAGACATGTCTTTAAAAAAAAATGAAGAAAGAAAAAGAAATACTTGGGGCAGAAGGGAAAGCCCAGGCCAAAGAAAGAGCAACAGTTGGGGCTGGAGAAATGGCTCAGAGGTTAAGATCACTGACTGCTCTTCCAAAGGTCCTGAGTTCAATTCCCAGCAACCACATGGTGGCTCACAACCATCTGTAATGAGATCTGATGCCCTCTTCTGGCCTGCAGGTGTACATGCAGGCAGAATACTGTATACATAATAAATAATAAAAAAAAACATTAAAAAAAAAAAGAGCAACAGTTTCCAGATCAGAGGTTTACTTCTGGGACAGCCTGTGTGGGGCAAGCCTGCCTCACTGCAGCGCACCTTCTTGTGCCCCTGCAGCCTACAGCCCCTCTTCCCTGGTGTGAATGAACTGGACCAGATCTCAAAAATCCATGATGTCATTGGTACACCTTGTCAGAAGACGCTCACCAAGTTCAAACAGTAAGTGTGACGTTCCCTGGAGGCTGTTGTGCACTCACTGTCTGGGCCCCACCCTTTCTACAGCAGGCCGGGGATGGTGCGGAGAGCTGTTTCCATGACCCCATGACAATTTCTGGGTCACCCACCTGTTTGGGCTTCTGCTGTGATAGGGGAGCCAGCCATCTCTCTTGGGGGCTCAGGGAGCCACACTCTTCTTGAGTCACAAAAAGCTCTCAAAGTCTCTCGGGAAGGCCTGGTATTGGGTTTCGTCCCCAGAGCATTTATATGGGACTTGGGTCTGCTTGGGTGAGAGAGAACGGTTGCTGTCAGAAAGGCTGCCAATCAGCAGTCAGAGGGTAACAGTGATGCCCAGCCCTTGCAGCCCCATTGGAGTTTTGATTTGATGAGAGAGATGAAGCTGAGGCCTGTAGGGAGTGGGAAACTTGCTAGAAAAGATCTCCCAGAAGCCCCATGGTCCAAGGAAGGTCAGTAGAAAAGCCACCCCCCTTGTTTTCTCCTATTCACCTTTAATTCTAGTCACATGGGATGGTAATGTTTCTGCTTTTACAGGCAAGGGAGTCTCGTACAATTATAGCACACACTTCCATGATTATTAGGTTTAGTTTACAGCAAAATTGGACAGGAAATGCAGAAGCATCCCTTGCACAGCCTCCCTCCAGCTCAGAGCAAAGTGTTTTATCCGGCAGTTGAGCTGCACTGATGGTTGGGTGTTGCAGAGCCATTGGTTTAGCAGGATTCTCTCTTGGAGTTCAGGAGTTGTATATTCTCTTATCCCATCACCCCTTTTGTTTTTTTGAGACGGGGTTTCTCTGTGTATCTTTGGCTGTCCTGGAACTCATTCTGTAGACCAGACTGACCTCGAATTCACAGAGATATCCTGCCTCTGCTTCCTGAGTGCTGGGATTAAAGGCGTGCACCACCATGCCCGGCTCCATTACCCTTTTTCAAAGTCCAGGTTGGCCTCAGACTCTTTATGTAGCCTGGGCTGGCCTTGCACACCTGATCCTCATACCGCTACATCGCAGTGCTAGGCTTGTAGACATGTCCCACCACAGCCATCCTGACTTGCTCCCTTGAGGATTGTGAGCTCTTACCTTCAGTGCAGGGCCCTTAGAGGCAGGGTGGCGGCCACCAGTGCTCTAATAATGGCATGATGATTTATTATCATTGGGCTTTCAATACAGGTCGAGAGCTATGAGTTTTGATTTTCCTTTTAAAAAGGGATCAGGAATACCTCTACTGACAACCAATTTGTCCCCGCAATGCCTCTCCCTCCTGCATGCAATGGTGGCCTATGACCCTGATGACCGAATCGCGGCTCACCAAGCCCTTCAGCACCCCTATTTCCAGGTGCAGAGGTAGGATTTCTGGTAGATTACCTAGTGATGAGTGGGAAGTCTTGGTTTATGAGACCCATGGGACAAGGAACTGGCCTGGGAACAGCTTAATCCTGACAGTGGGCATTGCCTCTTGAGACTGTCTCTGTGATGTGTCCCTCCTCAGATGAGGGAGTTAGCAGCTTCCCAGCACAGGAAGGAGGGATCTGTGGCTGCTTTGGGGTTAGATGTCAAAGCTCTAGTAAATAAGCTCCCTAGAAGAGCCTGGGACACATCCAGGATAGTCAGCATAAGTTCACTGAGTGGTATGTATGCCACCTAGCTCTAGAAGTATTTTCTAAGTGCTCGGCGGGAGGGACTTACCAAGGGCACCTAACTTCACACATCTATATACTCCTGAATTTGACTGTTTGGCCCTACGAAGGCCACGTACAATACTGCACGGTTAAGATAACTTTTGTTCCCAGCCCAGACAGCATTGAGTTTGTACAGGAAGGGAAGAAAAGGACTCTTGTAGTTCTGTGGAAAAAAGCATGGATGACCACTCATAAGGGCATATTTGTAGCCTAAGGAAACAGCTAAGCTCTGGAGCCATTATCAGAGATGGCCACATTCTTTTCCTCCCCTGTAGGGCAGCTGAGACACAGACCCTAGCCAAGCACAGAAGAGCTTTCTTCCCGAAGTACCCCATGGTGCCAGAGCCATGCTGGCAAAACTGCTCATTCTCAAAGGAGGGCAGAAAGCAGGTATGAGCTGAAATCAGTGAGCTGGGTAGAGACTGGGAGCCTTTACATAGCTTGTTTCTGAGGAGGCCACCATGAGGTGTGGAGGTTGGTGACATACCTGTTCCAAAGGGTACCATGTCAACTGAGTCCTGAACACCATGCCATTACAGTCTCAGGAATATTCTAATTGCTCCAGGTAGTATGGACCTGCCTCCAACTACCTAGGCCCTTTCTGCCTAACTACCTACTAGAACGTGTGTAAGACCAGAGAGGGGACTGTTCCATGGGTATCTGATCTGATAGTCATGTGCAAGTACCTGTTCTGCACCAAACCCTTTGTGGTCACATCTGCATGTGTCCTGAGAATGACCCCAACAGGAGGTACTGAGAAGCCACTGTAGCCCCTAGCTATAGTTGGTGAGCACGGTGGGCCAAGAGGCGCATCAGCCTGGCTAGCAGTGGTTATTCTGCACTCTTCCTACTTAGACATGACAGCTTCACTGTGCAGACTCTCCATCTTCCTTTCCACCTATCCTGTTGCATCCTGACATGTGGTACCCATTGGCTGAGTTCTGCCAGCTGTACAGCCTGTACATTAGTGTACCTAGACTCTACATGTACATTCATTTTTGTAGCCTCTCACCAGTCAGTTGTTTCTCCCACCTTTACTGTGCATGGCAGCTCTGATCACATGGGTCCACTGCAGCCAGTGTCTCCCAGAGCTTTGGCTGCTGTTCCCGCATCCCAGGAAGCAAGTGTACTTGTGCAGTATCTCCTACATTCCCCACGGCTGTCTTTCCCAGGGGGTTTCAGATGCCCAGGCCCACATGGTAATCTCTCCCTCAGCTCCTGCGGCCATAAATGGCCTCCAAACTGCCTGCTCAACTGTGTCAGCCTCTACCCTCAAATTGATGTCTGCTGGCACCCCTCCATCCCACTCACCCCCAATGTGCAGTCACATCCAAGATGGGCACTAGTTACTGAGGGCTATGCCTGTCTCCTGGCTGTGGCTTGCAAGCCACACCTCGATGAGGGCACCCAATGTGGAAGAATCTTATTCCAGGAAGCTGCACACTATGTTTTCCACAAATCTTCACATGCTAGGCATTTTTTTTTTCAGTACTTAAACAATGCAGAAACTACTGGGCCTGGTGGAACACACCTTTAATCCCAGCACTCAGGAGGCAGAAGCAGGCAGATCTTGGTCTACAGGGCAAGTTCCAGGCCAGCCAGGACTACATAGTGAAACCTTATCTCAAAAGCAAACAAGCAAACATGAATTCTTACCCTGAAGCTGTACAAAGGCCTATTGGGGTCAACAGGGCCTAGAGAGTCCAGTCATAGCTGCAGTGTGTTAAGCCTGCACTGGCTCATCACCTCACTGCAAGTTGGCCAGAGCTCAGTCTTAAGGCTGTGCTGAGGGCCAGTGCTTGGTAGGATCTGCAGAACAGAGGATTCCTGGGAGGCTCTCCTTTTCCCGGTGGGCTGTGGGAAGGCTGCCATACACTCATGGCTGGCTGTTCACCGTACTTTCCATCCTGGCTCTAGCCAGGCAGTTTGATCAGGCAAAAGAGTGTCCTTTGCTTGAGCTGATTCCTGAACGGGAACTGATCAGTGTTCTGTTTCAAGAAGCAGCCCCTGAGGCAAGAGGAGGGCCATGCCAGAAGACAAGGGCCAGCCAGCTTGATGGAACTGCCTAAACTGAGGCTGTCCGGAGTGACCAGACTGTCATCGTGTTCCAGTCCTGCGCTGCGGTCAGTGTTGGGCACTGGAACAAATGGAAGAGTCCCTGTGTTGAGACCCCTGAAGTGTGCTGGTGCGAATAAGAAGGTAGTAGTCTCTAGCTTCTCTGTGGGGCTGCTCTAGGGCCTGGACTCAGTCTCCATTCAGTGTCTGTGGTTCTTCTTTACCAGATGGACACACAGAAGGACATCAAACCTCACCTGAAACAGTATCACCTGCCCACAATCAACAGGAAAGGGGGCGAATACTGAGCAGCACACCATCTGGTCACCCTTTTGGAGAGCAAGGGCAGGCACTATGAGCAGGCTTAGGCCTCTGCGGCTGAGAGTGGATGGGCCAGAGGATGCCCTGTGTGCTGGTGGTCCTGACAATGCTTGGTGGCCCAGGGGCAAGCTGCCTAGCAGCCCATCTGTACCCACAGCCTGGAGCCTCGTGTGTTTGCAACCCCAAAGCAGCTGTACTGAATGTTCCAGTTTAATAGATTTGTAAAACCACCTCACTCAAGGATTTATTTCATTTTCATAATGTAAGGATTTGAGGTAACTTTTTATATGAATCAAAACATAAGATTGGGCTTGGTCACTCATGCCTGTAATCCCAGCACTGGGGAGGTGGAGGACAGGAAGAGCCAGCCTGGGCTACTCAATGAGTATCCCTGCCTCAAAAAAAAAAAAAAAAGAAAGAAAGAAAACAAAAGATAGATCAAAATCTCTGTGATGAGTGACTTAGGCTTGGTTGAGAGGCGGCTGTGCACGTTGTACCTCAGTGTTTTCCCAACAGGATTGGCAGGTATTCCAGGTCTTGTGGCTGTGCTACCTCCTAAGACTGCTGTTGCAGACTGGTGATTTCCACTGAAGAATCAGGTACTGTTAAACAGTGGCTCATCAGAATGGGCTCTATCTAAATGTGTTACAAGCCACTCCTTTGTGTCTGCTTTCTTGAGCTGCAGCTGGGCAGGCTGACATCCGTGTCCTCTGAGTGGCGGCCATGTTGTCATGACTGCTAGTGCCTAGACTCCCTTAGGGATGCAGGACCAGTTGTCTGGTTGTCAGTGTGGCTTGGAGCAGGTAGGTAAGTCGGGCACCTTGTGCCCTAGAAAAAGAAGGCTGGGACTAGGGAGACAGGGAGTGGGTCAGAGTGCTTGCTGCACAAGAAGAGGACCTGAATTGGATCCATAGCATTCATGTAAAAGCTGGTACTGTTACACCCCTATAACCCGATCACTAGGGCAGGGAACGGTGCAGGATGGGTCTCTGGGGCTTGCTGGCCACCAAGGGACTCAATGGAGCAAAGAACAAGAAATGACACACTAGGTGTCCTGGTGCTTCTGCACATGGGTGCACACACACACACTCAAAAGTCCATTTCACTACAGTGGAGGGATGGGAACAAATGCAAAAGAATGGTACTGAGTGGATTCAAAAGGGCAGAAGCATTCGTCAGACAGCTGGACTTTGGGACAAAATCCTCCTAAGCCTCTTGGTTTCCATTTTTGCTTTTGCTATGTTGGGGGTAGAACCCAGGCCCTGTGCATTCATGGTAAACACTCATTTAGCAGTGTAGTGACATAGGCTCTACTCAGCCCTATGAAACAAAGGAATTGAGTATGTCTTCATTTATCATCTTTTCAAATATATATACCATTTAAATCAGGGCAGTGGTGGCACACATCTATAATCCCAGCACTCAGGAGGCAGAGGCAGGTGTATCTCTGTGAGGCCAGCCTGGTCTACAAGAGCTAGTTCCAGGACATGCAAACCAAAGCTACAGAGAAACCTTGTCTCAAAAAAAAAAAAAAAAAAAAAAGCTGGGCAGTGGTGGCGCACGTCTTTAATCCCAGCACTCAGGAGGCAGAGGCAGGTGGATCTCTGTGAGTTCGAGGCCAGCCTGGTCTACAAGAGCTAGTTCCAGGACAGGCTCCAAAGCTACAGAGAAACCCTGTCTCGAAAAACTAAAAAGAAAGAAAAAAAAAAAAACCCACGAATATATGTACCATTTAAAAAGCAAAACTTCCTAGGGAAGTGTTGAGTCTCACATATCTGACCCCATCACTCAAGACTTTACTGGCCCAAGTTTCAGGCCACTAGACAGATGGGTAGGTAGGGACAGTGCCAGGAGTCAAAGGGCAGTGAGGCTCTAGGAGGAAGATGGGCAGTGTGGGCATGGAACACTCTGAGTATGAGGCTTAGAATGGACAGAGCCAGGGCTGGTGTGTGTCTCCTGCACTCTTATGAAAGTGTGGTGTGGCCCTGAAAAAGGGCTGTCCTGCCTCTGCTGTTGGTTTAGGGGTCTTAGTCCAGTAGGCATTATCCAGGCTTGCAGCCAGTCCAACACACAAGGGGACCAGAGATGGAAGCCAGCTGAGTGGGCATGAAGCATGCCCAAAGTAGGACCTGCAAGGCTGGGAGAGCTTGGGTGTGGAGTTGGGGCAGAGAACCAGTATCTGGAAAGGCTGCAGCAAGGACCTGAAGGGAAACCTCTTGGCTTTCTCTGCCTCCTGTGGGCCTAGCCTACCAGCCCAGTGCACCATGGATTCCCCCATGCAGCAGAATTTGAACGGCAACTGCTTGCCAAGTGTTTGAATTGTCCCCACAGCAGTCTGCTGAAAAGGCAGTGAAGTCTCACCTTCTTCTACCTGCTATGATTGAAGACACTATGATGCAGCCTTCCCTCTGCCCCAGTCCCCACACGTGGAGTGACATCCATCAAGTCCTACAGTAACAGGTAAGTGAGCTGTCACTTCCTATGGCTCCAGGACCTGCTGTACACTGTTTATCCGTGGTGTTGGGGCAGTTATAAGACCATCTGGAAGGCACATTAGACCATTGGCTAGGGACCAATATTAGGAACAGAGCCAGGAAAGTTTGTTACTGGCACAGTCATCTGAGGTAAACTAGGAAACATCTGACAGTTTTCAGTACAGCTGGTCAAATGGAAACAAAAGGTGACAGACTGGGTCGAGGCACGGCAAGGACCAAGGACCCTGGACCCTGAGCGGTGGTTAGTGAGAGCTGTGGAATACAACTGGAATCTCTTCAGGCGCTGCTTCGGTTTCCACAGGAGTACCTGCTGCCCTGTTAATGTGACTTCCACCCGTCACACCCTGCAGACAGGGAGGAGCTAGAATGGAGCTGCTTCAGGAGATCACTAGGTTCTGTGTGCCTTTCCAAGGCTAAGGCAGCAGCAGAAGTGAGTGGCTTCCCTGGCCTGGGAGCCAGGAACCTAATGTGAATAAAGACAGACTTGCGCTTGCACTGGTGTGTGAACTGTGCAGCAGCAGCATCCTGCAAAAACCCCACACTCCTTCCACATGCCCCCTAGTTAATGGGATCGTTTGGAGAAATGTCTCAGACACCTCATGACTTAGTCTCGGCACATGAAACCTTCAAGGGCCCGGCTCTGTATGATTCTTTAAAAAGGTGAAAAAGGTCCTCCTGCTTGGAAATACAGGCATTGTCTCTAGGTATCACCTGCAGCAGCTACAAGTGGGCAGGGAATTGGGCCTGAGCATAGAGATGCACGCCTGCTGACGTGTGATGACGTCTGAGCTACCTGAGTCATGGTGCGGCTGATGGAGCTGTGGAAACTTACAGTGTGTGCTCTCAGCTTTCAAGGGCAGCAGGTGGACCACAAACCATAAGAAAAAGGCTACGTGCTTACACTAGTCTGCAGGACTGAGCAGCTCCCTCGGCGTGTTGGACTGTGAGGACTGGCCCAGAGCCAAGAATTCTCAAAGGAGACATGTTTCTCACAGTCAGCCTAACACTGGACTGACAGTGAGGGATCAAGGGATGTGATAGAGAAAGAATGGAGCAATTCCATACCAACCAATGAGTGAGGCCAGAACAAAAAAAAAATCACACAGTGTCAGTTAAAAAAGGATAAACAAATAGTATATTCAAGATAATTTTAATATTAATGTTTTTGTGAATTAGAAATATCACTCTTAAATGATGAAAATTACTAATGAAGTAACTCCCCCATTTCAGAATTACATTATTTACATATATGATACAGGCTTGATTGCATTGGAAACAACAGTAATAAAATAAATGTTAACAGATAAAAAGGGCATCTTCACTCCATGGTGTGGAAGCTGGGAGTCCACTATCGCCATATTCAAAGTCATTTTCTATTAGCATTAAACTATTTTAAGTGCAAACAGTTTTTTTTTTAAATCTATGATTGCAGCATCTGTCTTTCTGAATTATGTATTTAAGTCAGAAGGTGACAACTGTCTTCATGAGTGCATCCCAGGCTGTCTAGTGACTACCTAAAGTATAAAATAGATCAGTGCAAAACCAGAGCCAAGTGCTATTCATAACAGTTGAATTTAAGGTTTCTTGTCCAAGAAACATTTTACTTTACACTATGTATATATGTATATATATTATATATGGGATTTAGTTACATTGAATTTTAGAGTAAAAAGCAAGAAAACTCCATTTCTCATTTTTTACTGCAGCCTCAACAGACTGATTTAAAAATGGAAGCAACTCTTTGGGTTAGCAGCTCCACACAGCCCTACAGGCTGCCACTGCCTGCCGCCTGCATGTGGCTCCAGCGCAGCTCATGGCTCCGTTGTCGTCTGTCACTCCCTCAGTCCACACGTGTCCGGGGGAGCCTGGGAGCAGCAGTGCAGCTGCTACACTACAGTCCCACCTGGAGAACTGGCCTGGTTTGGGGATGACAACAAGCCCTGCAAACAAAGCAGTTTACATTAATCCAGCAAGACACGGGGGCAGCGCAGACAGCCCCGTCGCTCACCCTTTGCCAGCGTTTTTCACAGACTTGCATGCCTTTCCAAGGGCTGGAAACCAGGACTTTAACACACTCCCTGTTCCACCTGGCTAATTCCTCTCAGAGCACTGTCCTGTGCCTGGAATCAGATTCTGTGCCCCAACACCAGCTAGCAGACTATCGGAGCCTTTAGGAGAAGGCATAGCTCAGATACTGCAGCTGCAGAGAGGGTCACCAGCTCCACCTATGGCTTGTCAGGGTCAGACCAGGCCCTCAGCCAGGTGGGCTTCCAAGGACAGAGTCTAGTGGCACTTAATAAGGCAGTTTCCTTCTCCCTTAGTTTAGCTGACCTCCAGTGAAGAGGCCCTACAGGTACATAAAAGGAGTTCAGGCCCTGGGTGGTGAGTCCTGCAGCTGCAATGGGTAAGACGAGCTCCCAATGCCCTCAGAGCCAAGGGCACTCATAATCCTCAGCACTGATTGCTCTGCGGGCAATTATGGCAGAGCTTGGTGCTCATTTCTTAGGAATCTGAAGATTACAGAAGTGCAGCATTAGAACTAAAAAAAAATTTAAAAAAAAGGGATTCCGTGGAAACAAACAGCCTTTAGCTGTCCTGAAGAATTATTTACTTGTTGAGTATTATTTATAAATGACGTTTAATGCTAAGTAAACACTGCTACATTTTCAAAGACTCAGTGCAGAAATGAGGCTGACAATCATAAATGGGTCATCAGCTTCACCCCACACCTTGTTGGAGGGAGCTAGGAAACAGCTGGCCCACTGCAAGCCATCTGACCTGCAGTTTCTTACCTCAGAGTTGAAATCTATTGGTCTAGACAAAACCAAGAGGCAAGAACAGGTGAAATATAACAACTGGCCCTGATCTGCATCTGTAGGAGCTCTTATCCCCTCAGATCCTTGTTCAGACAGTGCACAAAGAGCCATGCCCCTCATACCTCCTGTAAACCCATCATACCAGGGATGGAAGGCAGACGCAAACAGGCCCAGGATACAATGGCCCTGGTCCACCCAAGCTGAGGTCGAGGACAGCAGCCACTTCAGTATGTGACCCGCCTTCTGTGCCTTGAGCAGCACTGCAGACAGAGGTGGCCTGCCCTGTCTCTGTAGGTGTTGCCATGGCCATGGCCAGCCAATGGAAGAGTGATGCCCACCATATGGGAGATGCACGAAACCAGGGGAAATAAATTTTAACAATATATCCCAACTTATTACAGTACATCATCAAATAAAAACTCTCAAAGGCAAGTATATAAGAGCCTTTAAAGTACCCTGCTTGCAACAGTGCACATTTCAACTTGGACAGGCCCCATCTTTGGTATTTGGCCAAGTGATTCATGATTGCCATGAGAGTCAACAAGAGTCTGACAATGAATGTGCCCACTCTGGTGGCCTCTGTGCCCTTTTCTTTGCAATTCTGTAGATGAGTTTCCAAACATCACCAGGGCTCCAGGATTCTAGCTCCCAGTGACATACAGCTTTCACTGGATCTGTCTTGTCAGGTCACCATCTGTAGACTGCAGAACACCACAGCTCCTAGTCCAGAGTCAGCACTTGCTCAAGACCCTCACTGTCTGCGGTATGCTCAGGAGTCCGGGGAACCAGTCCTTACTCTCCATCATGAGCACTATCCTGGCCACTAAGCCAAGGTGAGCACACTTAGGTCTCCTCAACCAGCGGATCACATCTACCTACCTTTCAACTCCTGTAATCCCACTCAGATGTCAGAGAATCTGGCTGTGCTCAGTGGGGGTTCACTTCTGTGATGTCAGCCCTGGCCATGAGGGGGGCCCTCCAGCATAGACAGGAAGACTATTGCGAAAGTGAAATGAGAACCAGATAGTCCTGGCCCTGTGGTCACAGGCTCCTGAGTACACACTGGCCGGCTGGGTCCCTAGAAGAATGTGTGAAGCCAGCACAGGCCACTAGAAACTGAAAACCTTAGCGCAGGGTCAGAGCCTGCCCAGCACCAGCACCCAGATCAAGACCGCCTCGCTTTGTTACTTGTCATTAGAACAGTGACCTCTACATTGTTTACTCTTAGGATGTGTCTTTGCAGAATCAACAGTGGAGGCACTGGATGTGGTGGTGTAGGCCTAATACTCCTGCACTTGGGAAGTAGAGGCAGGAGGATCAAGAGTTCAAGGTTACCTTCAGCCACACAGGAAATTTCAGGCCAGCCAGGGCTACAGGAGACCCTGTCCCCCTAAAGAAAGAGAATGTAAAATATACCCTTTATGGGGTAGGGAGGGAGGTTGAGTTCCACTAAGCTACACCCCAGCCTGTCACCATTAGTCTGTGCTGTAGTGTGAAGCCCGGGAGGCGGAAGGGGAAGTGGCCACACCCACTCAAGCGGTGTCAAGGCAAAAGAGCCGCTCTCATACCAAAGCGTGGTGGTTCTGCAGCCCTCCTCTGATTTCTTTGCTTGGGGACAAGTGAGTCAAAATTAGAGACAGCACACAGGAAGAACTTGTGTGTGCCTGCTGGGTGTGTGCACCTGAGCCAGCCTAGCACTATGTACAGGCTTCATAAACCCAAGAGATGGGCTCTCCAGCAGAGAACCTGAACAACGTCCCCTAGTCCCAGGGATAAGGACAACTCTTGAACCTGAGCTCTTCTGGTCTCACCAAATTTGCCAACATTGCTGGATATTTCATTTCAAAGTTACACAACAAAATACTCCAGGTCTTGGTTTGGGTTAGATTCTAATTTACAGTAATACAATGCTAATAGAATTAAGCCTTATTCCACCAGGATACACAATAAAACCAATACTATGCCTTAGAAACCAGAACAACCAAAGAACGAGTCCATTTTCCTGCCTGCCCGGGCGGATGTTGCCGAGATGGATTATAACTGGTCGGATGCTGTACTATGCAAAGACATGTCTTGGACTTCTGCTCTTTACCCTGGGTGTGTTCCCCTTATCTGTCTGAGCTTAAGAATCCATTATTCTATTCTACACACTCTACAGCAAAGACCAGAGAAAACCTAGAAAAAAAGCACACTTCTGTATAAGGTACATGAAAGAGGTCAGAGTAACCAGACTCAGTAAGATGGCTTTAGGAGGCTCTGTGTTGTGAGTTACTGTCCTGGGACCCTGGGTCCTGCTGGGTTGCGGGCCTTGTTCACTAGCCCTGACCTTCCCACTGAGAGGCCACACTGAAGGTGGCACAAAGGGGCTACATAGCCTGGTCTCTGATGAGAAAAGGGAAAATAGTCAAACTCTTTACAGACATCCAGGGAAAGACAGAAAATGAAACGTGCAAGCGGCTGAAGGCTTCTTTGAAGCTGTACATTAACAGCCAGCTAAGGCCCTCATTCCATGACCCGCTGGGCCCTGAAGTTTGCCACAGAGTAAATCTTCTCTGGCTCATCCCCTCCAGGAGCTGCCCAGAGTCCACCCAAAAGCAGAAGCTGGTTCAGAGGCACAGCTCCAAGACAGAGGAGCCGCTACAGAACCACTGACTACAATATGGCACCCACATCTACAGGTAGCCCCACACCAAGGGACAACAACTTTTTTTTTTCCAATTATACAGTAGCTATGTCTTAAAAAAATCAAATGGTACGGTTTTCTTTAAACAAAAGAGAAAATGTCATTAGCCTCTTTCAGGCCTATAAAGCTATTTAGTTTCTAAGAAAAATCCCCCTGTGCTGCTCACGTGTGTAGGGGTCACTTTGAGCTACAGGTTTGAACAGCTCTCCTGCTTGGCAGCACACAGTCAATCCGATCTGCACCCAGAGTCAGGCAGTAAGGAAACACCCTGGAACTATCTGTGGGGGCTACGAGGCAGAGAGCACAGGACTACCAGCAGCTTGGAGGAGAGGCAGCTAAGCAAGAACCCAGTGTCTCGGGAAACAAGCTGACAGGTGAGTGGGAGCACCTTGGTCCAGCTCACTCTCACCATGTCACCCTGGCAGGGACCTGTGGGTTACATTATCCATTATTACATTCTTGCATGTAAGCATTTGGAGATGGAGGTGACTAGTGAAGTCTATTTACTGAGGGACAATACGCATGGCTGATCTGCCTGTCCCCAGTGGCGTGTCACCTGCTGCCTGCTCCTGTCACTTGTTACACTGGGCTCTAGGTGATGACAAAAGCTGTCCCCCAGCCCAGAAGCCCAGCAGGGGTGGGATGGGAGTGTGCTGAGAGGGAAGAGCTCCTACAGAGGCCCACAGTGCCCTTGGCTCACTAGGCTGCCTAGGTGGCTGCAGAGCCCACTGGTAGCCTAGCTCCCTCCAGAGTTACCATTCACATTACACTGAACCCTTTTCAAAGAGAATCCCAGGGCTGATCCAGACAAGCTCACACAGAACGGCGGCTCTGAAGCTCAGCATCAGCGGTTTACACAGTCAGTAAGAAGAAATGGCTTCCATGGTTATTTGTTCTAGAAATGTTAACGAGGCTCTTAATTTTACAGCATTTAACAGCTTTCTTTTTTGACTCACTGAGATTCTTTTTTGTAAAGCTTAGATGTGAAAATGACTTATTGAAATTTACAATGCATTCACATGTTTATTCAATGTCAATATACAGAGGACAGCCCCCAGTACTGCAGAATGTCAAGTATGTGGTTAGTCTCTTTTCTGTGACAGTGACAAGCGAACAGCTAAAAAACAAAGCAATGAAACAGAAACATGGTTCTCAGGATTAAGGAGTAACAACACTGATATTCAAGCTTCAGCAGTTATTGCAACAGTAGGAGCTCGGTCCCTGGTGTTTCACAGCAGGAGAGCTCTTCAGGAAATGTATTCAAGTTGTGAAGAGATCAGATGAAAATATAAGAAAGGAAATACACATTTACCTTGACTCTCACTGAAGATAGAAGATAAATACTCATACAACTTTACACAATGTCACCTAATAACAATCTTTAAAACCCAAGTACACAGAAGTTAAAATGCAGGACTTTCACACTTGTCAGAAATTGAGCCATGACACAAAGATAATTTAACAGTTGCAGCATGAATGAAAAGTTCTGCATCAGTGTGACATTGCTCCACCAGAAGAGCATGTTCTTACAGTTGAACTTGGGATCTGAGTCTCAAAGTAATGGTTGAATACAAGTGCTTTTCCACAGAGAGCCGCAGGCTTCACTAATGCCACACTGACGTCCTCTCCCTGTGACACTGCACAGCACTTTGATGAGCACCTTGTTAACCTAAGCCAGCTCGTGGTGGTCCAGTCAGCCCCAGTAGACAGCATGCTCCGGACAGAAACGGCCTGGTGGGTGTGGGGCTCCCCCATGCATCCCCGGATGTTCAGCCTTAGAAACCCAACTCCAACCTTCAAGTTCAGGACCAGGCTTGCATGGAAAAGTGCATGGAGGCTCCGTGGGTGAGGATGAGAACTCACCAGAGGACAAGCCTCAGTGGTGCAACTGGCCCTGAACCAAAGGACACAAGGGACCATGGACCCTTCAGCCATGACTGCCCACAGCACAGCCTGCATTCCAGCATCAGTCACTGGAAAGCCACCACTAAACACTGGTCCTAGCTTTTTTCTCAAGTGGTCAGATAGACTGGTGGTGGCACTGGGGTTTCCACAGGACCTTTTTCTGGCCCTACATGTCCTGTGTCTTGTTCCTCCTCACACTTTGAGCTTGCTCAACAAAGAAGAAAATATCTCCCTCCAGTGAGAAGTGAGAGGAGCTTACAGACAGGGACACACATTGTGCTAAGGCAGACTCACTCATTTTAGCACAAATTCAGTATGTTAAATTTATTAAAAATTCAGAATGTGGATGTGGAGAAACGGCCCTGGGTGTTTTAGGACAAACGCCAGAGGAGACATCCTGGGGTGGGATGTGTACTCCCCCACAGAAACTGCCAAGTTTTATAGTCCTGGTCACACCTGATTTCAGAATGTGGGCTTTTCTAAAAACATTCACTCTTCATCCTGACCTAAGTGGCTCTCAAAACAACTACTAAACTCAATCAGCATAACAGACAACCTTAAAGCTCGTTACCCCTGGAGGTTGATCTGGAGGCCAGTTACTGGCCACAGGTATCACCCAATCTCTCAGGGACATTTGCTTTTCAAAGAAGGCACAACTTCCAAGGCTCTCAGAGGGCCAGGATGTGGCTCAGAAGTGCAGCGCCAGCGTGGCAGGGGTTGAGTCCCTTGGCTCAATCCCCGGCACAGCATGCACAGAAAGAGGAAAGTGGGACCAGGCTGGGGCTGATTCACCATAGCTGTAGTGCAGCTGGCGTCTGGAGTCGCCACAAAGCTGCTGCGGTGGGCGAGCAGGACAGACAGCAGGCTCTGGGCAATACCATAGGGACTTGACTCTTGCCTGTAAGACCCTCTTCTTGCCAAAAGCTTTTATTCCGGGGGCTAGCTACCAGAGACATTCTTGTTCATGAAAATGTTCAACATAGGGCTGGAAAGATGGCTCAGAGGTTAAGGGCTCTGGCTGCTCTTCCAGAGGACCCGAGTTCAATTCCCAGCAACCACATGATGACTCATAACCATCTGGTAATAAGATCTGGCGCCCTCTTCTGGCCTACAAGCATACATGCAGACAGAACACTGTATACATAATAAATAAATCTTTTTTAAAAACTTATTTAAAAAAGAAACTGCTCAACGGAGAAACAGGGAAGTTTTGATGAGGAAGCTCAAAGTTTGGTGAGAAAACTACAAACATGCTCCCCAAATTTCTCTGGGTGACTACTGTGGAAGCAGGGTAGCCCTCCCTATGCATCATTCTTTGGAGATCAGAAACCATCATGACACAACCCCATGACACCCACCACCTCTGTCTGCAGGGCACCAGGAGGAAGGAGCCCCCGCCCTCCAGCACCCTCTTCTGGAGCTGCCGCACCTTTAGTTCTGGTCTTGGAGAACACCTTGCACTCTGTCCTCCTGCCTGCAGAACTGCTCTGCCGGCTGTCAAAGAAAGGGGGGCAGGAATCAGTCAGGGGGGCAGAGTGGGCCTGGAGCAGCATTGCCCTGCATGCAGGGGCCAGCCTGGGCCAGATCATGCAGCTAAGACAGCCCCTCTACAACTGACCCTGGGCACTTACCAGTCCCTGAACAGACACAGCAGAGGGCCCCAAACAGGGTTTCCAGAATAGACATTAACGGATACTATACTTAGCAGCAGAAATTGTGACCAAACCCCAAATCACAAACTGTGACATTATCATGGGGATGCAGAAAAGAATTCACAGGCCTCTATCAGGCAATACAGCTGAGGTCTGTTTTCATTCCCCCTTTAAAGGAAACCTCTTGTTCTGTGCTCTCCCAATTCCCAGCAGGAAGTGACTCTTCCGCTGCCATCTCAGCGTCCCAGCAGATGGGGCTAGGCATGCTACCAGGGCAGATCTATAAGTGCCCATTATCTGTGCTGGGTTCACAAGCACACATGTGATGGCTCCCTTGCCAGCAGATAGTTTCAGAACTGAGAGATCAGCATATCTTCATCAAAAATATTACTTACCTATGATTGGCCACTCTATTTGGGCCAAACACAAAGTCCTGAATTTGGAAACTGCATACTCAATGCCTCAGAAGCATTTGAAAGTGAATTTCAGAAACTGCACATCGAGTGTTCTTTCTAGCCTGCCCACCTGGCAGCCCAGTCTGACCTCTGAAGTTCAGACAGTCTTCATGGCGGCGGTCTTTGCTACCTCAGATCAGTTAACCCTAAGAACTAAGGAGTATATTCCCAAGGCAGATGGGACATGAGCACCTGCTCAGGGACACAAAAATGTCTTGGCATGTAGGTGAGATATCCTGGAAGCTGCCATCATCTCATGGGCATCATCATCATGACAGTCTCAGTGGCTGTCACATTAAACAGAAACCTCCTTCCTTCATTAAGGAAGAACAGGACAGGGATGGGAGTACTGGTCCAGCCATGAACAAGGAGGAGCATGGGAAGGGGCCTGAGTCTGGTCCGGCTTTCTGGAGAAAGAAGCCAGGTGGACGGCTGCTGTCTACCAGCGGACATGAAAGCTGCCAGATCTTTGCTACTGAGTCATATCCACTACTCAGGGCAATACAAATGGTCACTACTGCTATAGTTAATGACAAAGGGGTACCAGACAGAAATAATCCTAAATATTCCAAATAAATTAAATAAAAACTATCATTCCGACACAAAATACCCAGCTCAAAGAACTGGAAAATCTCCAGTAAACCTGTAAAAACTAGAGATTAAAAGAAATTCTTGAACAGCTGAGCAGGACCTAAGGAGCTGGAAGCAAACTGCAATCCCCACCACTTTCCTGCTACAGGGGCAAGCCATACAGCACTGCTCCTGAGGGGACACAGGACACAGGGCTCCAAGGGTAGGATCTGAGTCCTGCACCAGCATCTGTCTCCAAGAGTCCTCCTGGACTCACAGCTAACATTCAAGAACATGAAGGGAGTGGGTGTGCCTTCTGCTTTCCCTGTGAGGGAACTGACACCCTCCCCAATGCCATGTCAGAAGGTATCCTGCAGCCCGGACAACCTAACAGTCCACACAAAGCAGAACTGAGAAGCCTGCCCTTGACTTCCAGCCACACCTTCCTGACCCTAAAATAAAGCTCCCCCCAACAAAACAGACAGAACCTCCTTTTCCCTGTTGGGAAAAACACAAGCTATGCACATCTAACACACAAGTCTTGGCTGATGCGGCTGGTGTCCTTGGCCCAGCATCCTAACTCCAGGCTCTGGACATGTGGGGAGTTTAGGGCACAATTACAATCAGAGTTCTACAAACTGCTTCTTTGAAAAACGATGTTTATTAAACAATTTTAATTGTCATAAAATGACTAAAATGGGTTTTAAAAATTAAGGCTCTTTTCTTTCTGTGGATTGCCAGACAATGTAAAAATAATATCAATCAACCCTGATGAACGCTTTGTTCCTAAGTTAAATTTCATAGATTCCTAAACATTTTATGATTTAAGATAAAAAGTTGGACCATAAGTGATAATTAATGGCCATCTGTACTGAACATACACTGACCAGGTGCACAACAATCTAGTTGAGGAGTTACGCAGAAATATCCCAGTTAAAGCATAAATTTCGACGTTAGCATTTTAATGTCATTATTTCTCCACACTGTCATGATTTCCCTATAACTGGAATAGTCTGATACAGGAATGCTAACTTTGGGATTCTATATACCCAGAGGGATGACTGGCTTGGCTGGCAATTAGTCTGATTATATATTTTTAAATGCTCTAAGGTGGATTATCAAATGATTCAGAATTACATGGCATGCAGTATCCAAAATTATGGCTCTGATGCATTTAGATTTACATTAAGAAGTGTCATTCACATTCATTGTACATCCCACCCCTCCCACAAGAAAAAAAATCACTACCTAGTCAAGTTCTAGATCTGGTGCAGCATTAAGGATTAAAACTTACCACTTTACCAGGCCTTGCCCATGTGCAAATAAATCCCTCCTGACAAGCAGTGACTATACAGTCTTCAAGAAAAACCAATACAGTCAGTCTTTCATGAGCTATCTTTTTACAGATCAGCGGCTCTAACAAAGGAACATCTTCCATCCGAGGACACAGGGATGTTCCCAGAGTTTTAGCTGGGTCCGTTTTGGCTTTAGTAACTAGATTCAGTTTGTCACTGCTCTTGCTGGAAATGTGTCCCATACTATGATTTCGTTTATGGTCTTTTTCATGGTGTCTCTCCTTCCGGTCGTGCAGCGACAGAGTTGCAAACTTGCTGACCCCAGAGGCAATGGCCCCGTCCATGACGCTGCTTTTGCTACCAGCATTGGAGACTGCTGAATGTGGAAGGCTATTGGACCGTGGCAATGGAGGGGGCACAGAGTTTCCAGGTGTAGTGACACTGTTCCCATTGCTTCCAGCAGGTGGACTTGTGGCATTCATGACATTTGTATGTGTCCTTGCTCTTGAGAGGGGTTGGTGAGGGAAAAGGATGTCTTCTGTAAGGTCCCATAAACACAGTTGTGTATCCTGACCCACTGAACCAAACCGATAGGTAACACTTACAGGGCGGCTGTCTGTAGAGTTCCGTTTGGACAGCCTAGACTGTGTACTGTTCGCTCGATCTCTGCCAAAATGAAGAAGGTCCTGGAAGTCCTCGTCACTGCCACTAAACTCCATAGGGTCACTTTCTTCTACGCTAGTAGTATAGGGATCAAATGCTACAACACTGACCCAGGATTTGTGCCCATGGCCTCTAGCTATTACTCGGCAGTCTAGAAAGGACCAGACTGTCACCAAGTCGTCCTCTCCACCTGTCACAATGTACTTGCCATCTGGGCTCCAGCACACACAAAGCAAGCCCCCAAAGTAGCTTTTCATTGTACCGTGCAGCTCCACTGAGTCAAAGTTGAACACACGCAGAAACCCGTCCTGGCTCACACATGCTAAGAACTTGCCATCTGGGGAGAAAGCAAACTCGTTGAGGGCCCCCTCGCCCACCGTCCACTTAAGGAGAGGGTTCCTCGTGGATTTGCTCTTGCAAGTGTGCACGGCAAAGCTTTCTCCCTGCTTCAGAAGCTGGTAGTGGGGGGCTGTGGTGCCACAAGTGTGCTCCACATTATATAAGTACATGTTCCCACTTGAATGGGCTACTAGGAAAAGGCTTTCCGAACCAGGAACCCATTTGACACAGGTTACGCGTGACTTGTCTATTAGTCTCTGTGAAGACAAAGGAGAACAAGTTATCACAATGAGAAGTTAAGGTCTACTTTCCAGAAAAAAACAAGCAAACAAACAAACAAAAAAAAATTGTCTGCTTCTTGGCAAGAAGGAAAGAGTCCATTCAGGCACTCCATATTTATCCTGTGTCAGGCAGGCCAGTGAAGAGCATGTGGTGGCCCCATTCTAGAATTGCATTTGGGTGTCGGGAGCCTGTCTTTTACTGAGGGTATCAATCACTGGATAAATATCTGCTGAGAGCCTATTCTGTGCCAGATCCCAGGCACACTGGTGTGGGACAGCCTTAGGCCTTTACAGTAGAAATAACTGAATATTTTCGCTACAGCTACATCCTCTCTACAAGGACTCACAGGACAAGTTTCTGTCCTCATAGCTTTCTTTGCCTTTGTCACTTCAGGCCATGGGCTAACTACATTGGCCCCTTCTGTGGCTGCTCCAGGACAGGGAATCATCTGCAGCCTGTGACCAGCAGAACACAGGACTTGAGCCAGGTGGTGGTGGCGCACGCCTTTAATCCCAGCATTTGGGAGGCAGAGGCAGGTGGATATCTGGAAGTTCGAGACCAGCCTGGTCTACAAGAGCTAGTTCCAGGACAGGCTCCAAAGCTGCAGAGAAACCCTGTCTCAAAAAAAAAAAAAAAAAAAAAAAAAAAAACCACAGGACTTGAAAACACTTCCTGGACAAGGATACAGCCTGGACTCACTGTGTCTTTACTCACTCCATAGGCTGGCCTGTGAGTATGTTAACCCACATCTCCCAGATTCTCTCTAAAGGTGGAGGTTAGCTTGGGAGCCTGTGCTCCAACACTGTCAATCTATTTCATGCTCATCTCTGGTCCACTGACCTAGTTGCCTCTTTAAATGCATGTATACAGTGTCTAATCTTTAAAACCAAACAAACAAAAGCAGACACAAATGCCACTCAGATGTGCAGAAGGGGTACCCTTCTCTGTGCAGACCCTACTATAGGACTCATCAGAGCACATACCCTCCACAGGCTACAGAGCTCACCACAAGTTCCCAATCCTGCCCTGGAACTCCCTGGAATACCTGCCAGGTATTCTCTGTTACTTCTTTACTCTTTACTGGGACAGTCCCAAGGGCTTAAGGGCTACATTTTACCTAACTGGTTGGGGTTCCCCAACATGAACCTCAGAGAGTCTTCAGGGCACACTAGTATGGACCTGAGCTACAGCCATCTGCCTAATTGGTTTGGTGAGCATGAATCAGCAATGTGTGCTGTTTCCTTTACAGAAGATGACAGAAATGAAATAATGTGACTTTTAAAAGAATGGAAGCTGGGGTGCAATGTGCATGAGGATCTGGGTTTTCATATACAGCACTAGCCACAACAACAGTAATAATAAATAACAGGACAGAAAAGAAATTGAGTCACGTGAGCTCACTGCATAAAAATAAGCCCTCAGAAGGAATGAGTTGTAACAAATGACTCTGCTGGGAAAAATAGGAGCCAGAGTGCCCACAGTATGAGGCCTGGAGTTCCAGGTTCTCGAGTCTGAGCAAGGAGCATGAGCTATCACTGCTTACTGGCACAGAACAGCATGACAGGCATCTTAGCCAATAAGTACTGCCCTTGATAACACAGTCACTGTTTTCATTTCCTGCTTGGTGACCTGCCTATCAATGGCACCTGCCTTATGTTAACGTCAGCTGCCTAAACACCCAGCACTGTTCTGTAGGATTTCCATTAGACTATTTCATAATTTCATTAATTATGAGATTTCTTAGCAAGGGGTCAGATAATCTTCATAGCTAGATCACAGCCTATGGGGGAAGAGGGTGTAGGAGGGTGCAGAAATTAAGAGACCTCCAGCTACATGACCTTGAAGGCTCACTGCTAACTCTGTCCACTAGGCCAGGTTGCTCCACACTCACTCACTCTGAGTCCAGGGCCATGACTATGCCAGGTGGGTTTGCACATGTAACTTGGATTTATAGTCAGACTACTATTCTGACCGTAGCCTAGTTTTCTCCATTCACTATTACTCCATTCATGTGGAAAATTTAAAGCTTCTCGCAGTATGACTAGGTGTAAATTTTAACCTACAAACTTTAAAAAAAGTTTTAAAAAAGTACAACAGAAAAATTCCACTGGAACTCAAAAAGTATAATTCTGGTAAGAAAGGAAGTACTATTATGTGATGGTACAGACAGTGGTGAGCAGATGCACTGCAGTGTGATGGGGAGGTGCAGACGGCGGTGAGCAGATGCAGAAAGCAGTGAGAAGATGCAGTGCAGAAAGTTTTACTCACTAAAATGTGCACTCCAACCACCCTAGGCCAATCTGTGGATGTAGCTGACAGAGAAAACCTCTAACAATCCACTGCTACAGACCTTACTGTTGTCCCTGGGAACTGGGCACACCAGTGTGAGCAATGACAGACCAAATCCAAGAGTGCATCTGAGTCAGGCGCATGGCATAGCAGGAGGGCAAGCCTCACTTCCGACCTGAGGATCTATTTCAGGGTGCCTAGCATTGGTAAGAGGCTTTCCATCCACCCCCTAGTGCTCCGAACACTCCACAAGTCTGAGCACTCATAATTCATGTGCATGACTACAAGCAGAAAGCCTCACTTGGACTCCTTTCCTGCGCTCAGGACCTGCTGCCCCAGTCACTGGGATTAGCTCACCTACCCAGAATGCCTGCTTACACAACTACCAAATAGAGCACAAATCTATCAACTCTCACCTCTGTTTCCTTTTCAATGAAGCAACCTGTGCATCCTCATTCTTCTCTGAAATTACAAAGCACTCAATCACAAGCCCCCTACTGTTCAGAATTGATGTAGTGTGAATGACCTTGAGCCAGGGCAGTTTTCACAAGTGTGAGCAGTATGTACAGATCAAAGGGGTATAAGCTTTACAAGCTTTCTAGAGGTACAGCCAGATTGCTTCCCATGGAGACTATAACAATTTATGCTACCACCAGTGCCTATTTTCCCTATCAGAAGGTATGGCCTATGAAGAGATAGAAGAGTTCAGAGGTCTTCAAACTTGTCTGAAGACACGTCCATTCATTTACTCAGTCAACACTGAATGCATACCACATGTCAGACATTTATTTATACGGCATCAATTAAAACTGCCACCCCTTTCTACATGGCAGATGTAGTGAGGTAAATGCTGTGCAGAAAAAAATTATCCAGGAAAGGAAAACAAAGTGCTGGGAATGACACGTCTTGGCAATTTCAGTCTAAAAGGACAGCTAAGAAAAGCCCCTTAATATGTGAGAGTTAGCTGGGCACAGTGTGCTGGGGAGACACAGGAATAGCTGAGGGAACAGACGCAGGAGCTCAGACCCTGTAGAAGTAGCAGTGTGCTACTGAGAATGGCTGCAAAATGGGTAGCAGCCTCCTGTCTTGAAGACCTGAAGGTCTGAAGACCAGCCTGCCATGTCCACTAGCCAAGTTTCCTGCAACAGAGCGCCAGCCTAGCGCAGACCGCACAGCAAATGGGAAATACAACTCCTTGACCAGCAGTTACCTGACTTCAATTGTTCTAGGTTGTTACTAGTTTGAGTGTAACAGAGAAAGAACAAACGTGTCCTACATCTATCTTTCAAATAAAGAAACAGAAACATCTGGAACATTTTACTCAATAAATATAAGAATAAAAATTACATAGAACGTGGGCATCGTGGCTAGGCTGCATAGGGAGCACCAGGACAGCTAGGAGGATATGGCAAGACTGTCTCAAAAACTTTTTTCTACACAGCCCAGCCTTTACACCAAAAAGGTTACATTTTTATTTTAGAAAACATCTGAGCCAGGCGGTGGTGGCGCACACCTTTAATCCCAGCACTCGGGAGGCAGAGGCAGGCAGATCTCTGTGAGTTCGAGGTCAGCCTGGTCTACAAGAGCTAGTTCCAGGACAGGCTCCAAAGCCACAGAGAAACCCTGTCTCGAAAAACCAAAAAAAAAAAAAAAAAAAAAAAAAAAAAAAAAAAAGAAAGAAAAGAAAACATCTGATTCAAAAAATAAAAGAAAAAAGAAACAAAAAACCCAATAGAGTCATGTTAGGAACTAGTGTAGGTGGCGGATCCCTTTGTTGCTTTTGAGTTCTCACTGGAGCAGACCCTCATCTAATGAGCAAAATACCCTACAAAGTCCTATTCCTCCAAGTTGTATTGCATGTGGGTAGGGGTGGGTGGGGGTGAGGCAGGAGCAAAAGGGTCAAGGCTCTCACAGAGCAGTCGGGGGACTAGGAAAGGCTGGAGCACCTAGAACACAACTGTGAAGTGAGACACATGAGGTCCTAGGATAGGGGCCGGGCTGTAGAAGCCATATACTGTCTCTTCCATGTGGCTCGCCTCAAGGGAGATGTGTTATAAATGTAGAATATACACTGGATTCTGCGTTTGTGGTATGGAAAAAGATTGTCAAAGATCTTATTCCTAGTTTCAATATCGTATAATGAATGTATGAGATAAAATACAGTGTATTCTTAAAATTAATTTCACCCGATTTCCATCCTTTGAAAATGTGAGTGCACACCTGCAGCTCACTCTGCATTTTCCTTGACAGTGCTACTGCAGACAAGGGGCATCACAGGCTCTAGAACAAGGAGGAATTCCTAGCAGAAAGAACAGAAGGTCATATGGGGACGAGGTCAGGAGGTCACTGGTCTCCAACCTAGCCAATGGTAATGTCAGGTGCGTCTGTTGACAGTGAGTGGGAGTGGGGACAATGAGAGAGGTATAAAGTTCATAAAGACCCCTAAGTTCAGCCCCAGAGACAGCTGGGAAGGTCAGTCTGAAGCTAGTGAAAATGAGCAGAAAAGTCAAGCAGCTGGAGAGCTACAAACCTGTGACATCCTGGGATCTCTGAGGAAGATGGTTCAGCAAGGTAGAGTGTAGGATTCTGGAAAAATCGACCCAGAGGGAGCACAGCAAGGCCATGCTGTCATACTCACTATGGTGGCCACAGAGCTCCATGAAAGAGCCAGCTTCCAAAAGACTCAGAGCCCATTTCTAAAACCACCTTTGTGAAAATAACAAAACCCAACCCAGCTCCTGGCCAAAGCACAACAGAACACTGCAGTGTCCAGGTGTAGAGCTGCAGACTCAGAAGTTTGTATGGACCCTTAGAGCACTGAGCCAGAGCTCACCCCTCTTCTAATACAGAGAGTAACTCAAGGAGAAATCGCACTACATAAGAAAAGGGCATCATGTCCATGCAGTAGTAGGGGTCTCCAGGCCCTCCGGACTAGATAGAAGGGAAAAGGAAAGAAATCTGCATCCACATCCAAGTGTCCATGACAAATAAATCTGAACTGAAGCTTTCTGAGGCATTTCATTTTTATTTTTCTTACTTCTACCAGCATGACAAGCAAAAACAAAAAACAAACAAAAAAAAAAACAAACTTGGGAGTGGGTATGCATTTTACAATACAGATATCAGCTTGTAATATAAACATAACAATTGTTAGAAAGCTACAGTGTAAGAACCGTTTTTTAAAAGGGCAACATAAAGATAATTGGAGAGGGTTGAAGCTCTCCCACAGAAGTAAAGAAAGAAGTAAAGAACCACCAAGAAAGGATTAAATGACATTTTTACCAATGTTGAAACTTTAAGAAGTAGATAATTGTTGCTCATTTCTTTCCATCAATTAAAAAAAAGCAGCAAAACCAAAACTGATATAATGCACATCCATGTCCTCTGCCAGAAAAGGGCATACTCCACCACTGGCCCACCTCCAAACTTTCTTTAAAGACTTATCTTTATTTTTATTAAGTGTATGTATGTATCTCTCTGAGGGTACTCATGGAAGCCAAATTTGAGCCTTCTAGAATAGCAACAAGTGCTGTTAGCCACTAAGCCATCTCTCCAGGCCCAACATTTTAAAAGAAAAAAATAAAAAGTTTGCATGTGTGTGCATGCTCACAAATGGCGGGTCAAAGGACAACTTGTGAGAACAGGTTCTCTCCTTCCACCATGTGGGTCTCAGGCTTGGTGGCAAGGGCCTTTACCAGCTCCGCCATCTCCAAAACCTAGTGGTTTCGGTCTTCAACTCCTAGTAGTTGTAGTTACCTGCATAACATCTCCACAAGACCAGACTCATTAGTACCTGTCTCATGGAAGGGGGAAGGGCCCATGACGCCCTAGCCAGCTCTGTGAATTTCTATGCATTAAGCAGCTAGTAGGGGAAGAAAAGACATTGTCTTCAGTAGTGCAGCCACTGGCAAGACGTCCTAATGAAACTCACTGGGAAGTGGAAAGGGATGAGCAAGAGTGCAAAGGACAACAGAGAGAAAAAGGGTGAAAATATCAAAACACATGAACACATAAGGAAATGTCACGACGACACAGCTGGAGTGAGGATAAGCAGTTAAGAGTGTTTCTTTCCCATGGCCTCTCCCTACACCCACACCCAGAGGCTCACAACCAATGAGCTCTCGGGGAATTTGATACTTGCTTTGACCTCCAATAGCACCTGCATACACGTGCACATACATGCACATAGACACATGAAAATAAACCTTTAAAAAGAAAATGCCATAATAAACCCATTATTATGTATTATTAATATATGGAGAAAAAAAAACAACCCACTTTCAAGCTGGGTGTTGGTGGCACACGCCTTTAATCCCAGCCCTGGCAAGGCAGAGGCAGGCAGATCTCTGAGTTTGAGGTCTGTAGGGCACCCTGTTTACAGAGTGAGTTCCAGGACAGCCAGAAGTACACAGAGAAACCTTGTTTCAAAAACAAAACAAACAAACAAACAAAACCACTTTCAAAATTCCTTGAGGTTATTATTCTGTAACTTTTACAAAGAAAGGTTTTGATTATTATAATATAGCAAGTGTTTCTTGTCCCTTTGTAACATTTCCTCCCCAAATAGATGATCAGTAGTTACAAAAACAAACTCTTGGGTGCTCCAGCAAGTCCAAAACATTGACTACAAGTCAAGATGGCTCTCATTTCAAAGGCAGACTCTACCATCTTGATGCACTGTGTGGCAAAGCACATACAGGAAGCAACAAACAGAAACCTCAAATCCACTTTGAGAGACTAGAAAAGGCAGAAACAGGAGGGAACTGAGGACTTCACTTCCCAGAAGACTCTAGAAGGACTAGGTATTTCTCCTTCCATCTGGTCAGGAGCAGGCAGAACTGCAAAAGTCTCTATAGTGTCTGGGGACAGGTCCAAGGTACAGAACAAGAACAGAGCCCCCCCCCCCACAGACCTGGAGTGACCAAGGACAAACTCAAGATTAGCGTAAATCTAGTGAAAGGTGTGAATCCTTCAATTCCTGCCCTATTTAGAATGGACAGACAGACAGACTATGATGGTTAGCGGTAAGCACTAGGATTTATAGGTGATGTTTTCCTGGCTTTTTGTGTAGTATGGAGGAAAGGGCTGTGTTCCTGGTGCCCGGCTCCCGGCGCAAGGCCCCTTGTTTTGTTTTGCCCAGCTCCCGGTGCCCAAAATAATTACACAGATTAATTAAATGACTGCCCGGCCCATTAGTTCTATCCTCTTTTTGGTCAACTCTTACATCTTAAACTAACCCATATCTAGTAATCTGTGTATTACCACAAGGATGTGGCTTACCGGCATGAGTCTAACCAGTGTTCTAAAAAACATATTTGATCCCTGATTAAAAGCCTAAAGTTCCCCTACAGTCTCCATGTTAAGTCCAAGTTTCTCCACATGACATGATTAATTTGGTTTTAACTCCTCTTTCTGGTGATGACTTCTGCTACTACCACCAACTCCACCCAGTGACTTGATTATGTTGTCACTTGATGTTCCAGAAAATGCCAAATTGTTTTCTTTTCAACTTTTTTGTTCTGGTTTGTCTGTTTTTAAACAGGGTCTTGTTCTGCAGCCCAGTGCTGGGATTCCCGGCATGCAACACCATGCCTAATTCCTTTTCTTTTGAAGAACATCCTTGCCTTCATCCTACCCTTACAAGTGCCCTCAAGATCCAGACCAGTGCTGTACTCTGCAAGTATTTCTCAGACCCTTTCACTAAATTTCTCCAAGTCTTCTTTTTCTATTGATACAGGATCTCTGTGAAGCCCAGACTGGCTTTAAACTAGTGATCCTCCTACCTTTCAAGAAAACTTTAAAATACCAGTGGGGGGTGGAAGGGAGTCTGATATACGCCTCAGTGGCTAAGAGCTTACAAAGGATCAGTTCAACTCCCAGCAACTACATGGTGGCTAGTAATGGTTTGTAACTTCAGTTCCAGGGGGTCTGATACCCTCTCTTCTAGCCTCCTTGGTACTATGAATGTGGTATACAGACATGTATGTAACCAAAACACCCATATATATAAATAAATACATAAATAAATGAATCTATAAACTTTTTTTATTTGACATATTAAAGAATACACATGTTGGGTATACTAGTACACACCCTTGATCCCAGCACTTGGAAAGGAGGGCAGATGGATATTTATGAGTTCATTAGCCTGGTCTACATAGCGAGCTCTAGGCCAGTTTGATTTACATGAGATTCTGTCTCAAAACAACCAAAAACACAAGTAACATGTATCCCACCAGTACTTCATTGATGAGGCCATGCCTGGACTCTACCTGTCCATCCTTCTGAGTTGCTAAGAAAGCAAGGTCAAACTGGCAACCACACCCGGTGGGGCTTACAAGCCTACAATCAGGAAGGTTCTGGAATTAATTTCTGGTTCCAGCTCTATTATGATAACTCTATGAACTTGCTACCTGATGTGGACTTAGCATTTCTTTGCAGATTTCTTCCTCCATAAAGTGAAAACCAACCATCCACCCTCCTATGTACAAGTAACAGGAACCTCCAAATCTCACATCGATGCTGAGTGTAGCACAAGGACATTTTTTAAAACATCTCTGGCACTCTGAGAAGTGCAGCCTTTGTGCTTGGGAGAAATGGATTCACACCACCAAAGACTTGTGAAGGGCACTTGGTTTCAATCTTGAGCTCCAAATGCCAACCTGGCATTAAAGCTTGCACAGTCCTCGCATTCTGAACAGCCACTTCAGCTGCAATCAAAGAGTAGGCAAGAACTCTGCTTACATCATGAAGAGGGAGGATCTGCTTTCTATACTGTAGCACCATCACCAGGACAGAAGGGGTCTGGCCATCAGAGTCATGTGGACTCTAACTCCCCCACCCTCCCCCAACACAACACACAAACCTTTCTTGTTCTCTAAGTGGCATTCTGTGCCATCCTCTGTCAGAACTGCCTTTGGGTCTTGTTTACCAACAGCTTGGCACAGGGTTCAATCCATTCCCAGTCCATCACATGCCCTTCTACCCAAACACAAGCAAAACCCCATAATGATTCCAACTGCAGTTTCTGTTAACAGTGCAGAAGAGTAACTTTGGGTCATCTTTCCCAGTTCTCATCAATACAGACAGACAGACAGACAGACAGACAAAATCACCCAGTTACTTACAAATCACTTCCTCTGATGGCATTAGTAAAACGTCTGGGTAAATAGATACTTTTCTGATTAAGATTTTTAAAGGAAATGGAGTCAAATAGCTTTTCTCTTCAGCTGTCAATGTAGAGGACAAGTTTAGTCCTAGTAAACCCAAAGGACCCAGGATGGCACTGAACACGTGGACAGCAAATGCCATAAGGACTACAAAGAATCAGAACTGCAGCTGTTGTGTTTGAGTTTGGGGCTATTCTTCCCCTTCCCAAAATCACTTCTTACATTAGACATGAGAGCATGCTGCTCCATGCACACGATACTAAAACCAAGCAGCAGGACAAACCACTCATCCTTCTGACATGAAGCCACCTTCACATGTCAATTCATAAAAGGCTGAGTAACAAGGAGGAGATTAGAATCCAGAGTGTCTACCTCATCAAGTCTACTTCACCTCTGCCATTCTCTAGGAAAGTCACGCTGAAACAGGAGAGAAAGACTATCAAATATGTGCTAATACTTGGAGCTGAAAAATCTACTATAATGGCTTGAATAAGTACAATCTATTTGACAACTTCTGTCTGCCATGTGTATTGATATATATATATCAAGAACTGGATATAAACTACACACCTTTAATCCCTGCAGTTCTGCAGAAGCAGAAGGATCTCTGCAAGTTCCAGGACAGCCATGACTACACAATTAAGACTCCTGCCTCAAAACAAAACATAACAAAAATCACATCTCAAGTTATCAATATGCTTGCCTCTATTATTGAAGTGATATGTGCTTATGCATATGTATGCATATGAGGCAGACACCTGTGAAGATCAGAGGTCAACATCCTGAAGCTCTCTCTACTGTTCTGTATCTTTTTTTTTCTTCAAACAGGGTCTCTTGGAGCTCACTGACTGTCATCTAGACTAGCTGACTGGTGAATCCCTGGGATCCTTCGGTCTCCACTTTCCAGGACTAGGATTAAAGACACATTGGCCATGCCTGGCTTTTTATGTGGGTGCTGGAAATCCCAAGACACACTTTACCCACTGAGCCATCTCCCCACCCCCATGCAGAAGGGTTTAAGGTATCTGTAGATAGCTGATCATTCTCTGCACAAATGCACAAACAATTACCTCGAGGAAAAACAAGTTCAGAACACTAATCCACAACATTTAAACTGGTGTAATACGAGCTAAAGACAGCAGAGCAGATGAAAAATGGCTTGGCTCAACATGTAAAATAAGGCCCGCTATCCTTGAGTAAGAACAGAGCTCTTACAGGGGTTCAACAGCTCAGGCGGGGTGCTACTTACTTCCTCATTAAACAGCTTGCTAGTTTCTTTTTTGATGGGGTCTATGAGCTGGACTTGGCCTGCGGAAAAGCCCACTAGGAGAGAGACACTTTCTGCTGTGGCTGTTAGGTGGTTGAAGTCATGACAGGTAGGCTGTGTTCCTTTGTATATCCTTTTATCTATTGGTTTACTCAAGTCAGCAGCCTGGAGGAAAGAGAAAAATACATACAGTAAACAGCATATTGAGGTGAGAAAGCTAAGTTAAACTATTTCATACGCTACTCCATTATAAACTTCAATTTTAAAAGCAAAGTTATTTAAAATACTGCTTCAATTGTGACTTAAATTCACCTCATGTTTTATAAAAGCAATTTCACATATGTAGCCAACTAGATGTTAGATTAGCTATAAAATATTCATTTGGAACTGTTGTTTCCACAATTTTTCCTCCTTCAAATGTGTGTAACAAGGACTCCCAAACTTCAGAAGGAAAACCCCTTTGATCCTAAATTCCATATTTCCAAATGCATTGCAAGAAGTCTAACAGAATAAGTCTATGCACATACAGTTCAGGTGTATCTAGAGTACCTGAATACCCACTGCTCAGTTACCTAGAGTTAATGGTACTCAAAGTGTGGACTACAGACTGGCAGGCAACAGCACTAACTGGAAACTCAGAATGCAAATTCTCTGTGCATTAGAAATGATGGGAGTAGCCCAGAAGCTGTAGTTTTATAAGCCTCCCAGGTGATCGGATGCCCATGATCTGAGAACCACCACCAGGGCCTGCTTCTGCTGCTGCCATCACCTCTACTGCTTACAACAGTCCTGCAACATCCTACATCGAGAGCAGTCACCGTCCTGCTTTGTTAATGTCAGAGCTGGACTTGGAACCTAGCTCTGTTGACCATAAGCAGATGGGGGAGAATATACATTCAACACTCTAAGGTCAAAAGCAAATAGTGACTTTTCAATGTGTCCCCAACTCCCCCCTCCCCCATCCCCACTCTGTGCCATTAAAAAATGTTGTTTGTTTTGGTTTGGTTTTGGTTTTTTGAGACAGGGTTTTTCAGTAGCTATGGAGCCAGTCCTGTAACTCCTTACTTAGACCAGGCTGGCCTTGAACTCACAGGGATCCACCTGCCTCTCTGCCTCTAGAGGGCTGGGATTAAAGGCATACGCCACCCCCCCGCTCAGCTTGTTTTGGTTTTTTTGTTATTGTTTTGCTTTTTGTTTTTTGTTTTTTTCCAAGACAGGGTTTCTCTGTGTAGCCCTGGCTGTCCTGAAACTTACTCTGTAGACCAGGCTAGCCTTGAACTCACTGAAATCCGCCTGTCTCTGCCTCCCCAGTGCTGGGATTAAAGGTGTGTGTCATCACCACCTGGCTAAAAAAAAAAAAAAATGTTTTTAACATTCATCAAGTGTATGTACACACGGGTGCCATGTGTAGTGTGTGAAGGCCACGGAACACGTTGTAGAAGTCAGGGTTCTGCTTCCAGCATGCGGTTGCCGGGACTGAACTCAGATCAATGTGTTTCCCTTTTTTCCAAGATGCTTGATTAAATGTCCCACAGAAGTGCAATATGCTAAATTGTTTCTGTTGAACAAAGGCAGCCATACCCCCTCCTATGTTTGAAAATCATAGGTGAAGGGCCAGTAAGATGGCTCAGTGGGTGCAGGTGCTTATTGCCAACCCAGTGACTGCGCAGACACACTCCTCCACAGACACAGACACATTTAAAGTAAGTAGAGAGAAAGGAAAAGGTAACACCACATGTGGGAACAGTATCATCCCTATGCATGTCGCTCTGTCTGTCTATTCTTTATAACATTCTTCTCTTCACCTCAGGCACCATCGAAAACCCACAGGCCGCAGTTCCCTCCCTTCTTCCAAAGGGGCCTGTGACACGATATGACTTATTATTCTGTTTCATTCCCAAAGAACAAATACTGACAAGAAAAGAGGACTTTTCAAAACTGTGAGTGACTGTGAGCAAGCTCGAAACAGAGGATTTCACAGTACCCGGGAGGGCCATGAGGTTTTGGGAGCCCAGAACAAAGGAGGCAGACTACCCTTCCAGCTTTGCCTGGATTAAAACACAGAAGAGGTGGCTTGCCTTTAATCTAGGCACTTGAGAGGCAAAAGCAAGCAAGATCTCTGAGTTCAGGGCCAGCCTGGTCTAAAGAAAGCTCCAAGCCAGTCACGGCTACACAATGAGATCAACAAACAAACAAAACAAAACAAAAAAAAAACCACAAATGAGACTTTCTACCTACTGTGGGATTGTCTGGAGAGTGAAACAAGGGAGTGTGCCCATGAAATAGCACTGAAATAAATGTAGGTGACACTAATTCAAAACAAAGGGTGTTGACCTTGCTGCAGGGAGAATGGATGAGGAGGCACCTGCTGTGAGAAGAGGTGGGCTCACAACAGCTGGGTAGAGTCGGAGAGCAGAACCAGAAAGCACCTAAAGGGACCCAAGATGGAAGGCTCCTGCTGGGCCTTAAAGGCTGGGCAAGAAGATCCCAGGCTGTGGAAAGGATAGTAAGCCATCCCAGAACAATGAAGTTACCAGAAGGAAAAATGGCTGAAATAAGATACAACTGGCAGCTGAAGAATAAAACTCCATTTAGAAGTGCAAATCACTAACTTATTACTTTAAAAAAGATTTCATAGTCGGGCGGTGGTGGCGCACTTGGGAGGCAGAGGCAGGCGGATCTCTGTGAGGTCGAGGCCAGCCTGGTCTACAAGAGCTAGTTCCAGGACAGGCTCCAAAGTCACAGAGAAGCCATGTCTTGAAAAACGAAAGAAAGAAAGAGAGAGAGAGAGAGAAAGAGAGAGAGAGAGAGAGAGAGAGAGACAGAGACAGAGAGAGAAAGAAAGAAAGAAAGAAAGAAAGAAAGAAAGAAAGAAAGAAAGAAAGAAAGAATATTTCGTGTGTGTTTGCCTCATGTGTGTCAGTGGATGACAGAAGAGGGTATTAGATGCCCTGGACCTGGAGTTTCAGTGGTTATGAGCCCCCATGCGGGTGCTGGGAATTGAACCCAGGTCCTCTGGAAGAACAGTCAATGTGCCTAACTTCTGATTCATTTCTCCAGTCTTTTCCAGATTCTTTTCCTAGTTATTTCTTTTAAAAAAAAAAAAAAATTAACTATTGGCTGGCTGGTGGTAGTGCACAGCTTTAATCCAGCACTCGGGAGGAAGAGGAAGGTGAATCTCTATGAATTTGAGGACAGCCTGGTCTACAAAGCGAATTCCAAGACAGTCAAAGCTATTACACAGAGAAACCCTATCTCAAAAAACCAAGGCGGGGGTGGGGGTGGGGAATTGGAGCCTGGTAGGGGTGGCACACACCTTTAATCCTAACATTAAGAAGCCAGAGGCAAGAGAATCTGAGTTTGAGGCCAGTGTGGTGTACAAAGCGAGTTCCAGGACAGCCAGAGTTGTTCCAGGACAACCAAAGCTACTTAGAGAAACCCTATCTTGAAAAACAAACAAAAGTAACAATTGGGTCGGGTGCAGAGGCATAGTCCTTTAATTCCTGCACTCAGGAGGCAGAGGCAAGCAGATCTCAGAGAGTTTTAGGTCAGCCTTGTCTTCTACATGAGTTCCAGACCGGCCAAGGTTACATTCTGAGATCCCTGCCTCAAAACCAGCCCACCCCCACTACACACACATACACACACACACACACACATACATACAAACACACACACACACACACACACAATTCAAAACGGAAGATAGATGTTTTAAAGCTGGTCCTCCACCACTGTTGGGACACACAAAAGCACCACTGGCACCTAGGACACTTCCTCTATACCTCAGGCTATTCTGTCCAAGCCCCTTGCTCCCTAGTGGCACACCAGCAACATGTTCCCTACACCAAAAAGAACTACTGTGAAGCCTGAAGGGACCCAGAGGACTTGCTCCCCACTCCCTAGGCACCCATCCCACACACAAAAATTACTTCTCTGAAAGTATTCATGGATTCTACTATTGGTACTTGAGGTCTCTGGAGTCTAGCCCAGGCAAAAGAGAAGCCCACCACAATCTGTAAGTTCACACAGCACAGCTGTCTCCCCGTCTTCTCTCAACAACCAACTGCCTAGCTCGATATATTTCTGTCCTGTTTACTCCCTACTTTGTGTGTGGCCCTACTTGGAGCTCACACCCCTTTTAAAAGCAGCAGTCACTACCTGAGCCAGCCTCCGTCTTTCTTCAAGGGGTCATGACTCCCTGGCAGATGGCTTCCGAGCTCGAGGCCATCTGGCAGGATGGAGAAAGTCTAGACCTTATAAGTTGGCAAGCTTAGGCTTAAAGCTGCCTTCCCTCTTGACAGGTAGCTTTTTTTCTGTCATTGAGCCTCAGAGAACAAGCCCTGCCTCCCCACAGGCAGAGGCTCTCAGATAGTAACCACAACCATCCTAGTCCGAACCTCAGGTCCAAAGCTTCACTCCACTCCCTCCCTCATTTCCATTTATCAAAGCATGAAGATCTCCCCCGCTGCCACATTCTCCCCTTGTCTCAAAAAGCAACAGTTACTACAGACCAGCCCCACACCAGGAACTTGACGCCCATTATCCCATTTCATCTCTGATGCGGTAACTAGGAAGGGATGCAGGGGTTCAGGTCCCGTGTTCTCCTCTACCTTCAGTTATTCTCCATGCGCCATGCCCTAGTTAGGGTAGTCTCCTTGGCCATCTTCAGGAATCCTGCCAGGCACTTCTAAGACCCACTTGTTCTCCTGGCTACTGCTCTGTGCTCCTCAGTTCATCTGAGTTCCCAAACACATAAACAATCCCACAAGGTCTAAATGCTTAATCACTTGCATGGCTTAAGAATTTTTAGTTCTTCATACCTAAGCATAATTAAGGCAATATACAGCAAGCCAACAGCCAACATCAAACTAAATGGAGAGAAACTCCCATCGATTCCACTGAAATCAGGAACAAGACAAGGTTGTCCACTCTCTCCATATCTAGTCAATATAGTTCTTGAGTTTTGATTAACTCAAAAGAATCAGCAGCCCTCCTGTACACAGATGATAAATGGGCTGAGGAAGAAATTAGAGAATCAACACCCTTCACAATAGCCACAAATGGCATAAAATATCTCAGATTAGCTCTAACCAAACAAGTGGAAGACTTGTATGACAAAAACTTTAAATCTTTGAAGAAAGAAATTGAAGAAGACCCCAGAAAATGGAAAGACCTCCCATGCTCTTGGATAGCACAATTAATATAGTAAAAATGGCAATCCTCCCGAAAGCAATCTACAGATTCAACGCAATGCCCATCAAAACCCCAACAAAATTCTTCAAGGACCTTGAAAGAACGGTACTCAACTTCATTTGGAAAAGCAAAAAACCCAGGATAGCCAAAACAATCCTGGGCAATAAAAGAACTTCTGGAGGCATCACAATCCCTGACTTCAAACTCTACTACAGAGCTACAGTATTGAAAACAGCCTGGTACTGGCATAAGAACAGACAGGAGGAACAATGGAACCGAACAGAAGACCCGGATATCATCAATCCACACATCTTCGAACACCTGATCTTTGATAAAGAAGCAAAAATATCAAATGGAAAAAAGAAAGCACATTCAACAAGTGGTGCTGGCATAACTGGATATCAACATGTAGAAAAATGAAAATAGACCCGTATCTATCACCATGTACAAAGCTCAAGTCCAAATGGATCAAAGACCTCAACATAAAGCCAGCCACACTGAACCTTATAGAAGAGAAAGTGGGAAGTACACTTGAACGCACTGGCACAGGGAACCACTTCCTAAATAGAACCCCAGCAGCACAGACACTGAG
>PVIU01019456.1:0-37278 GCA_004026605.1 Ondatra zibethicus
CTAAGAAGCCTGGATTCAGCCTGTAAAGAGTGTATCATCCTATTCTTGTCAAGGCAGACTTTTACAAAAAAGGTACAGAATACAAGAAAAAAGGTGAATCCTAGAAATGACCCTGTAGGGAGAGCTTCATATGTGTCTTGGAAGACCTCACACATGGTGTAAGTGAAAAAGCTATCTAAACCTCGGATTGTCAGGTTATTGGACATTGTCAGGTTATCAGGACTCACCTGTGGCATTTGAAGCAGGTGCAGTAACCATTTCTTGCCAGTAGGTGTCGCCGGTTGTGGTGGCGCAGTGCACTTGAATTCACGTGCTCAGTTCAGATCTGAATTTAGGTGGAATATAGGGCTACAAAATATCTACTCAAATCAAGGAGTTAATTAATTAATATGAATCACAGACCATGTGCTCTGTGAAGGTCTGTGGCTGATCAATAGTCTCCTGTTCCGTAGGCGCAAACTAGGCGCCGCAGAGGGAGAGTGGGCCCGGCGCAGCTGCAGCGGCCACCCAACACTACAGAAACGCTGTGCCGGCTGTGTTGTGGGGGTGGGGTACACAGAAACTGCCTCCTGTGCCCAGAGACGGTGGCATGGGGGGGATGAGCAGAAAAGCCTATGCCCGCGGAATAGAAACGGGTATTTTTAATAAAAGAAAAGGGGGGACTCACTCTACCCAAGACGTGATCCAATCCTTCTGGCAGACACCACATGGAGAGAGAGCGTACCTGTGTTCTCCAGATTTTCTACCTGGGGTCCCAGTAGCCACACCCCAACTTGATGTGATTGGCTAGTGGCTCTTCCCCCATCACTGGAGTTCAAGGACAGCTGAGCAACACAGTTATAGACATCTTTCTGTTCCTAATCCTGCCCAACTAGTGACATCTGTAGACTTGGTTATATCTGTGATTACTGGAGTGAGCTGCAAAATCCTGTGAAACCAAGGTTGGTAATCGCAGCCAACAGTATTTCTTCTCCTGCCATCAACATTCCCCTCCCAAATCTAGACCACCACCCATACAACAAGCATGCATATACACACACACTGCATACACAATGTACTCAATGTTCTACCATTACCTATGTATTTGACAAAGGAGTACACATGTACTAACTTCACTAAATGATGCAGTTTATGTGCTTCCACACTGACAGATAAAAACACATACATTCTCTAAGCACAAACTCGGTCACAAATAACTTTCTGTTTAAAGATAAATTTCAATTAATAACCACATTGAGAATTTATTTAATACAACCACTAATCTAATATGTTAACAACAAAATCTAAGCAATTACATCACAAAACAAGGGTTATATCCAGCAAACATGCATAATAATCTATACAACTTAACATTACCCCAGAAAAGGAATTGGATATAAAAGTTCTTATAATTTTGGTGGTTTTCAAATCTTATGGCACAGATTACCAAAAAAACTGTAAAAACAGATTTCAAATTTTTTCAGTAAAATGGTAAAAAACTGAGTAAGCCTTTAAGTTTTCATACTTGGCTCCAGTTAAAACATCAAGCTGGCCCCAATCTGTCAAAACAGACAGATAAATATTTATAATGACTGGACAGACTTAGTTACAATGGTACTTGGAGGTCTACTTCCTCCTATCAAAACCCTTTTGTAAGGGTTAAATTTTTCAATGCAAACATGTCTTCTGTAAATACTGTGAGAATATAAACTTGGAGACATATGGAGAATCAGAAGAGAAGTGAAAAATAAGACTTAAGTCAATATTATTTCTGACTAGTCAGCATAAAGCCTTGTGGCTCCCAAACTATCAACACTGTCTCAATACAAAACTAAGACTATAAGAATGACTACCAACTGGCTGACGTTCTACAGAACTGTCTCAGTATTGAAGCAATGATCGCGCTCCATTAGCCTGCTTCTACAGAGTGTAATCAGCAGAGCCCTAAGTTTATAAACACATGGCAACTCAAAATAACTCTTCAAACAGAAACAACCTTTGTTTCATTTTTAGCTCTATATGTCATGTTATTCTTGAAGTAATAAAAGAATTAGAGGATGCTTTGAACATATCTTGTACTTTTCATCAAGGCTAAAGTGCAAAATATCTCCGTATCTCTGGTATTTTAATAGGGAAAAGCATCAAACATTTATAATAAAGAAACTGAACAGTAAAACTAATATAGAAGAAAAGAACTCTTAAATGTACAACTGAGGAATACATTTTATGACCAATTTAAACTTTTCTTTCTTCGGTGAAATCTGTAAAAGAACCATGTTCTCAAAGAACTCTGTTGATTCTCTTCCCATGGAAATTCTAAACTTATAGGAAAACACATAAGGGGGAGGGGCAAAAAAACAAAAACATTGCATGACAATGGACATCAAGTTCATAAAGAACTTTTTTAAAAATGAGATACTATGTAAGAAAATACCATGAAAATAATAATCCTATGAGAATTGTTTAAAGCACAGTAAATTTGAGCCTCGGTCTTCGTGAAGAAACTAGTTTATATAGAAAACTATAAATATACAAGACTCCAAGGGAAAAAGTCAGAATACATATTGTCTAACATTCTTTAGGCTACAAAACTTTTGAAAGGGAGGATGGCTGATGGCCAACTGAATCTTAAGCCAGGTGTGGTAATCACGCCTATAATCCCAGTATTTGGGCCGGAGTATCACTCCAAATTCAAGGCCACCCTGGACTACTCAGCAAGTTCCAGGCTAGCCAGGGCTAATGAGACCTTGTCTCAAAAGATCAAAAACTGGAAGGGGAAAAAAAAGGAAAAGAATACAGACCTACAAAAACTCCTAGGTCAAAGTGTCCTCCAGAAAGGAACCAAACGTTCTGTGGAATATAACTTATTTATACTATTAAGAGGCAGGGGGACTGAATTACTAGAGTCTTAAATAAGGGAAAATGAACCTCATAGTGTAAACAAGTCTGGCTCAGAAAGAAAACTGAACATATCCCAGATCTGTCCGTGAAAGTAATGATGATGCATCTTTATATTAAAGAAATAGGCTATAAAAAGTTCAGTCTCAGAATTGATTTTTAAAAGCTTATTTGTGCTCCTTGGTGGGTGCATAATAAAGTTCCATGGGTTTGTTCACCTTCCAGTACTTCTCACTGACCAATTCCAAAGAAAAGGAGCCATTTAATACCTGAAACAAAGAGAAAGGCACAGTTATGAAAAGGCATGGTGCTCAGGAATAGTGAGACTAAACTGACAGACAAAGACCAAGAATCTTGCCTACAACAGAACCAAGGGCAACACAAGCCCTTGGCCGGTCTCGGAGGTCTTACTCTAACAGGCCCCGCTCCACTACTTGCCACTGACAAGGAGCTCACACTGTCAACAGTCATGATGCAAATACTCACAGTGAACTGGCCACTGGCTGTCGCTATGTAAATGGTATACTGCTTCTCACTGGCCGTATCCAGGTTCATCTGGTTTGATTCTCCTTTGCTTCTAAGTTCTTCCAAAGCTAACCTCACAGCCAGATACTTGGATAAGTGATCAACAGTAGCATTGCCTGAAGTCTTTATGTATCTAAAAGAACAAAGCATTGAACATTTCATTTTTACAATATATCAAAAAATTCCTAAATTATAGAGCTATAAAGCTATGTAAAACATGTATGTCCCAACCGTTGAAAATTATTAGAAATTTATGTCTCTACAAGAAGCAAAGACAGACCATAAAGGCTCACCACCCTTACCTTCATTAATAGATTACACAAAACAATTCTTAAAAAACAAAACAAATATACAATGTATAAAATTTAAAAAAAAAAGTAACAACAACAAAAAACAGCACATCTTTCCATCTCAATTACTAGAATCTATTGACCGCAGCAAGAGACAACACTAAGAATAAGAGCAAATTGTCTTCAGAATTGACATTTCTAGTTTTGAAGACTGAAACAGAACACGGAAGAGCTGATCTTGGGATCATTCATTCATTCATTCGTTCATTAGTTCATTTCTCAGGACTGGGTTTCTCTGTGTAGCCCTGGCTGTCCTGGAACTCCTTCTGTAGACCAGGCTGGTCTGTCTCATGACTGTTGAAATTAAAGGCGTGTGCCACCACCCCCTAGCCGATCTTGGGATTTTAAAAGCATGATACACTATTCAATTACTCATTCAACAAATATTTGATGCTTCTTTGCACTCGCTGGCAGGCACTATGTGACTGGTGTGGAAATTCAACCTTGCCACTGTGAAATTCAGAGCCTATTCCGGATTGCCTTTTTCTTCATCACCTACGAGGGCTGATCCTTTGTGAAGTGCTTCTTGTCTTGGGAAGAATACAAAGAAAAAAAGGAAAAGGAAAGAAAGGGAAGAAGGGGAGGGGAGAGGAGGAAGAGAAAGCAAACAAGCAATCTAGGCAGCAGTACATTCAAACTGAACCCTAAAACTAGGATGCCAAATGCTGATTTTATTTCAAATACAAACTTTCCAATTAAATTCCACATTAAACATTCTGAAACCAAGTAATCTGAAACAAATTCACACATTACCTTGTCTGTGCACTGTCGTCCTTTTCCATAAGTGTTGGATGGGGCCTGAATACTAGTTCAATTTCACTAGCACCATCCATTACTGGATCAATTGCCACTGTTGCATTGTTATTATCAAGTTCAAGCCCAGAGTCATCAGATGTTTTGGTCCGTTTGTTACTAGGACCTGCTTCCTGATTGCTATGTGTGGATGCATTACTACAGTGTGAACTGTCACCATTATCTTCTGCCCCACTACCGTTTTCAATCTGCTGCTTCTTGCCTCGCTGTAATCTAATTAAGAAGGGGGAAAAGAAAGAAGATTTACATTAGGGTCTTTAAAGCATCAAACGTGAAGCCAAGTTTTATACTGAACATTAGAATTCTGAGCCGGGCAGTGGTAGCGCATGCCTTTAATACCAGCACTTGGGAGGCAGAGGTAGGTGGATCTCTGTGAGTTCGAGGCCAGCCTGGTCTACAAGAGCTAGTTCCAGGACAGCCTCTAAAGCTACAGAGAAACCTTGTCTTGAAAAATCAAAAAAAAAAAAAAAAATTCTGTTTGCTTTTTAACCTTTATTTTTATTTTATATGTATAAATGTTTGGCCTACATGTGTGTCTGTCTGCACACCGTGTGTGTGTGTTGCCTGCAGAGGCCAGAAGAGGGTGTTGGATCCCCTGGGACTGAAGCTACAGATGGTTGTGAGCTGCCATGTATTAGGACCTAAACCCAGTCCTTTAGAAGAGCCATCTCTCCAGGCCTGAACTTCTGAATTCTAAAATTAAAAAAAGTACAAGGAATAAAATTTGACTAGTGCATTTGGTGAAAAATCTTACCCAATGTTTTCTACATGTCCCTCAAAGATCTAGAAACCTCACCATGAACACATATAAAAGATTTAAACACACTAGGCACAGTTGTGCATACCTTTAATCCCAGTGCTCTGGAGGTAGAGGCCACAGACTATAAAAGTATTTTTTTTTTTACCAAGGATAAGTGTGTTTCTCACGAGACTAAAGTGAGTAACTATTGAGTCTTTCCAACTCAGCATTGTGTTGTGCTCTAAAAATAAGTAATACTGAATCTTCTTTCAGAAATACAGTTGTAACTCACAGAATAGAACTCATCTTTTAGCCTTTACAGCAGAAGGGGTTTTGATCAATGTACTTCCAAATCACCCAGAACCTAAAAAAAGTTATGTGGAGGCTGCAATGACTTGATCTGGGATGATACCTGAAGTCACTCTGCAGTACAGCCAAGTGACAGCCATTAAACAAGCCTTTTACTAGCATCTCCTTATTTGGAAAATGATTCCCTGAAAACTGACTAGTAAACTAGTAGATAAATAAAATCAGAAATGAAAAAGAATAAGCACCGTGCGATAGAAAATCTTCACAGTGAATATGCTAATTCTGAAACGCCTTTTAGATCTAAGAGGAGACCAGGCATGGCTGGATATACTATTAGTCCTGATACTCAAGAGGGCAGAAGCAGGCTAATGTCAGAGTTTAAGACCAGCCTGGTCTACATAGCAAGTTCCAAGTAAGCCAAGAACAACTTCTTGGCTACTGAAGAGGAAATGAATTCAGTCTAAAATTCAACAGTCTAGTCTGAGTATGTATGGGTGGTCTTTAAAGCCTGAAATTAGATAAAGTCATCTGTAGACCAAGCTACTGTACTGAAAGTTGAACAGTAAATGATGGTAGCAACTCCACTTGTAAGAATTAGAGAAATGAAACTTAATATTAACTTTGAAGGAATAGTTAATGAAAACAACAAAAAAGGCCAAATAAGCAGACTCTCCTGAAATCCTAAGAAAACTATTAAAAGAGGAAAGAGAAATAAATTGTATTAAACTGCTGCCAGGTACAATGAAGTCTTCAACTCTACCAACCATCATACTGCATAATAAACACAAAGGTCACTACTAATTTTCACAAGGACATTATGACAGGGTAAGAATGAGCAGCTCACTAAAGGAGATTCAGAGACATATATAGACAATCCTCTCGATGTATTCACTCTATGCAGAAGATATGTTTTATATTTATTATTATTATTATTGGGGTGGGGGGCGCGAGCACATGGATTCAACAAGTATATAGGTCAAAGGACAACTTTTGGAAGTTGTTTCTCTCCTTCCACTGTGGGTTCTTTCTAGTATTTTAGATGCAACACCCTGGAAGTGTATGTCACACCTTTAAGAAAAGATGGTGTACAGAACAACTATTCACCACTGCGTTCAACTTACAGAAAAGGTAAAGTCAGGATTCCCTAAGTATCTGGACATTGCCCACCTCTCCTCCTCTTCCGCATACCTGTTCATGGCCTGTATCTTCAGCCCTTCCTCGATGCTGTGGCTGAGTGCCTGCTGGTTGTTGTGCTTGTTGATCCTGGCTAACACTCTCTCTTGATGAGCTTCATACTCATCACGACTTGGATAAATTTTGCTGATGAGTGCATCAAAATTTGGGTCTGGCCTTAGTGATCTTTTAGAAACTAATTTTTTCCGACAGGTAGGGCATTCTTTGTTGCTAAATTAAAAGAAAAGAAAATGTAAATATGACCATTGGGCTAAAAACAAAAATATCCAATTTCTAAAGTTATCTTTACTATCACAAAAATGTAAAAATAGTTAGCTAAACTCTCTGTGAAAATTAAATAAAACAAATTAATCAGGATTTCAAAAACCTTAGCTGATATACTTGTGGGGGAAGAGCTGAGGGCAGGGTATTGGGGCTCACTCATGCAATCTCAGCACTTGGGAGGCTGAAAAAGGAAATTAATTGCATAGGAAGCCAAGGCAAATCTAAACCACATGGCAAGTTCCAGACTAGCCTGGGTACAATGTTTAAAAAAAAAAAAAAACTATCTGAAAACAATAAACCGGGCAGTGGTGGCGCACACCTTTAATCCCACACTCTGGAGGCAGAGGCAGGCGGATCTCTGTGAGTTCAGGGCCAGCTTGGTCTACAAACCAAGTCCAGGTCAGCCAGGACTGTAACACAGAGAAACCCTGTCTCTAAAACCCAAAAACAAACAAACAAACCAAAAAAAAAAAAAAAAAACCTCCAAATTAAAATCTAGACTCCATACTTTTTAAAAGGTCCTGTTCCCACATACTTATAGGCAACGTATTCCTTAAATTCCAGAAAGCACTGCTGTACTACAAGCTGAGATCCAGTAATGACTCATTCCAACATACCCACTTCTAAGGGCTGTGATAATGCAATCTGCACAGAACCGATGTAAACACTCCTTTGTAGTCATGGTGTTCTTCAACATATCCAAACAAATTGGGCACATTAATTCACTGTGTAGACTTCTAGGTGAGACCACAATTTCCAAGCCATCTGTTATTGCCTCCTGTAAAAGAGTGACTACTTAATCTCTTCTTTATTATTGATAAATAAAAACACACACAAGTATTGGAAAATCATAAAAATGAACATCTATGACCATTACCCAAGTCACCACCACGGTCAACTCACAGCCATTTTGTCTTAGCTAAAATATCCCTCCAGGCTCTTGAACCCCACCACCTCTGTACTATTGTAACCGCCCTTAATATCAAAAGGGTGACAAATGAAACAATGGACCAGGACTGTAATTTAAGCATCTGGGAGGTGGAGGCAGAGTAGTCAGAAGGTTCAAGATCATCCTCAGCTACAAAGTGAGTTTGAGGCCACCCTGAAATATACAAGATTGTCTCAAAAAATTTTAAGATAGTGAACTCTTTCTGTCAAGTTCTCATTTTCCTTCCTTTTCTTTTGAATGCTCCTCAGTCTCCTTTACTGGTTCTTCACCCATTACCTAATTTCTAAACAGTGAATGCCTCTGGATGAAATTACAGATTTTATTCATCTCTCTTGGTTCTCATACCCACAAATGTACTGACAATCCCTAAATTTTTACATTCTCCTCCCAGACTCCAGTTAGGCATCCCTGCCTGTCCGGTCTGTGAACAGTTTTAAGCATGCTCACTTCCAAGCTGCCGCTCCTCCGGTTCCTGGCACGTTTACCTTCTCCAAATGTCCCCCCACTTCTCCCATTATTTCCTTATTACTGAAAAGGAAATTTTCCCCTTATTCAATTCCTCATATATGTAATTTTATAAATATTGAGTTATTTGGTCTCTATAAATTCTGTAGGTAAGGCCACATAATGTTTTATTCACTACTACTCCCCTAGTGCCTAGCAGAGGCTAGTATGGAAGTATGTAACTCATTTGTTTAATGAATAAAGTGTCAGCCAACACATGATTCAGGACTACTACTATATAAGTTTACTGCTGTTAAGTTCTCTTTAAGTTTTCATTTTCTACAAAGGTATCCCGGTTTACACAAATCTATATCCCTAAATTACAGTAGTCTGTATTACCTGAGGTGTTCGTTGTAACTCGTATAAACTGAGTTCCCATGTTTTGCTTAATGGTTGAGTTCCATTTGTCTGCACAGCCTGAGACATTGCTAGGAATAAAAAGGAAACAAAAAGATTTAGTATTTGAAAAGAAGGTATTATGGTTCTAATGTATATGAATTCCCCAAAATGGGTCCAAACTTTAAGGTTTAGAAAGCAGTAATTCCTCAGTACACCTTTAATCCCAGCACTAGGGAGGCAGAGGCAGGAGGGTCTCTAAGTTCAAGGCCAGCCTGTCTACAGAGCTAGTTCCAGGATAGTCAGGGCTATACAAAGAAACCCTATCTCAAAAAAAGGGAGGGGGAGGAGAAGAAAGGAAGAAGGGAGGGTGGGCGGGCGGGCGGGCAGGCAGGCAGGCAGTTAGGTAGAGGTCAGTCGGTAGGTCCTAAAATATAGGACCTTCCTACTTCAACTAAGAATACAGAATACAGACCAGGATTTTCTCTGAAGTTACTTATCTTTATCTAGAAATGGGTTCTGTCAAAAAGGAGCACAAGTGCTTTCAATTTTATTTATTTATTTATTTTTGGTTTTTAGTGACATGGAGTATGAAGGAAGCAAAGAAAGCCTATAATTTACAGGACACTAAGGAGAGGACCAATGGCTTGTACTTTTGGAAGCTCTCAAGAGGGACAAAGAAACTAGGAATAAAGGCTTAAAGAAAAGATGGTCTCTGGTTCATAACTGTCATGATAAGCATGGCTCTATTCTGCTATACCCATGACAGACTGACACACTTTTGCAACCATGAGTAGTAAATCCTTCCTGCTTTATTTTCAGAGATATTTAGGCCACAGTGACACGCAACTAATACAGAAAGTTGGTAGCAAGGAAACAGGGTCATTGTGGTGAGAAAACCTGGTCAAAAGATTACTTAGCACCTTGGAACTGGTTTGTGGGAGAATTCTGGAAAAGTTTAGAGAAGCTACCTAGGAAATGTGTACAGCAATAAGCAAAGAAAAATATAAGCAGATTTACGTCTCTGTTAGGAACTCAAAAGTTCCTAACACTGACAGGAATACAAAGAGCAAAGGTGAAGCTTATGAAGTTTCAGATTAGAGATCACTTATGTTACAATTCTCATGAGGATGTTATCTACAATGTCTCTGTGTTTAAACTTACTTATTTATTGCTTTTTCGACACAGATAGACAGACAGACAGAGAAAGGAGGCTAGGTTTCTCTGTATAGCCCTGTCTGTCTTGGAACTCACTATGTACACCAGAGGGAGTTGAGCTGTGCTGGTACAATGTTGACCAAGCTGTCCTTGAACTCAGAGATCCACCTGCCTCTGCTTCCCAAGTATAGGGATCAAAGGTGTACCCCACCACCACCCGGCATGTTTACACTTTATTAAAGGTAAAGTTTAACAATGACAAGCTAATTAGCAGGGTGATGTGGGAGTCCCCTCTGTGTGCTGTGATTACCATTAATGAATAAGGAAACTGACTTGGCAGAACTTAGGTAAGCGGGAAAGACGAAACTGAATGCTAGAAGGAAGAAGGCAGAGTCAGGGAACCACCATAGAGCCGCCAGAACTTTGCCAGTAAGCCACTGCCATGTGGCGATACACAGATTAATAAAAATGGGTTAAATTAAGATGTAACGGTTAACTAGAGCTAATGGGCCAAGCAGTGTTTTAATTAATACAGTTTCTGTGTGATCATTTCAGGGCTAAGTGGCCGGGAACAACAAGCAGCTCTCTCCTGCAACAGCAGGGAAATTTCCAGGACACAACAGCATTCAGCATTTATTACTGCTGGCCACTTTTTAGCTGAGTTTATAATGACAGAAGCCAAAGGCAGAACAAAAAGATTTGCCAAACATGCAGTCTGCCCTGAAAATGAGTGAATAAAAGATGTGGACAAGAAAGGTGCATGAGCCAGGGTGGCTCTCACCTACAATCCCAGCACACAGAAGAAAAACTGCAAATTTGGAGCCAGAGAAACGATTCAGTAGGCAGCCACTAAGCCTGACAACCTAGTTCAACCCCTGGGACAAAGTGGAGAAGATGAGTTCCACAGCTTGTCCTCTGATTTTTCACACCTGCTGCAGTGGCAATGTACATATGCAAACACACACAATATATTTAAAAAATATTATGTTGGTGATGGTGGTGTACAACTTTAATCCCAGCACTTGGGAGACAGAGAGACAAGCAGATCTCCAAATTCAAGGCCAGCCTGGTCTACAGAATGAGTTCCAGAACAGTCAGAGCCACACAGAGAAAGCTTGTTTGGAAAAAACAAAATAAATAAAAATAAAAGAAAACAAGACTACAAACCAGGCAGTGGTTGGGCATACCTTTAATCCCACCACTGGGGAGGCAGTGGACCTCTCCAGCCTAATCTACACATCAAGTTCCAAGTCAGTCAGAGCAACGGTGGAACTCTTTTTCCAAATAAATAAATAAAGGGCAAGGGGGAGGCAGCAGCAAATTCAAAGTCAGCCTGGTCTACACAGCAGGACCTGCAGGGGCAGAAATGGGGCATTTTCTTTGAGATTTTATCCTTACAAAGTCACAAGCATGCTACTCTGGAATAGTAGAAAAGATAACCTTAGGAGCACCTCAGGAACTGGCAGAGCCTACCTACTCAGTGCAGGCCCCAAGATGCAAAACTATAACTTTTGAAAGGTTTTTCCCTTGGGGAGACTCTGTAATGCCATACTCCAACAAGGAAAACAACAGAATTAATTTTCATGGTTCAGAAGCCTTAGTACTCAAAAGTCCACTTGTAGTCATGTCTAAGGCAGTGGGTCTCAACTGTGGGTAACAATTCCTTTGGGGGTCAAACGATCCTTTCACAGGGATCTAAGACTGTCAAAAAACACAGATATTTATGTTACAATTCAAAGCAGTAGCAAAATTACAGCTATGAAGTAGCAAAAAATTTAATTTTATGGTTGGGGGTGACTACAACATGAGGAACTACATTAAAGGGCCACAGCATTAGGAAGGTTGAGAACCACTGATCTGTCAGGCGGTGGTGGCGCATGCCTTTAATCCCAGCACTCGGGAGGCAGAGGCAGGCAGATCTCTGTGGGTTCGAGACCAGCCTGGTCTATAAGAGCTAGTTCCAGGACAGGCTCCAAAGCTACAGAGAAACCCTGTCTCAAAAAACTAAAAACCAAAAAAAAAAAAAAAAAACCCCAAAAAAACAGAGAATCACTGATCTAAGGCAACCAAGATACAAGTACAGCTGGTGACATACCTGATACCTCAAAGTGCCTTTGTACCAAACTACCAGGTCATGGATACTTCCACTAAGATTTCAAAAGAAAGGCCTAGAAGATCAAAGCAATCAATGAATGGAGGGTCAGAATCCATGCAGGCAGCCACATACACAATGGGCAATGTATAAAACCCTGGTAGGTATACTGGAGTTGCCAGGAACATGGAACATCTACAAAAGAATGCTACAAGTAGCTCAAGTGAAGCCCATGCCCAGGAATTAGACCATATGGGATGCAAATGAAAAGCCTATCCTGTCCAATACCTTTGGAGCTCAAATCACAATGCTATATGCCCAGATGCTGGACATGGGCCTATAGGATTAAAGCCTATAGGATTTAATGCTGCCCTACTAAATAGTCTTGCTTTGAACTTGCTTCCTTGATAATCTCTCATCCCTCCCTTTTGAAGTGGGCCTGTTTACCAATGTATACTAGACATTTAATTTGATGTTTACATTTGTGTTCTTATCACTACATACCTGGTAGAAAGAGCTTAAGAACGGCATTATCTGGCCCAAAGTCCATCATGTCAGGGAAGGAATTGCAGAGGGTTCAGTTTTTGTAAGCAAAAACTGACTCAGCAGCTGCTTGTTACATTAAGCTCATCAAGAAGTAGAGTTGGTGCTGAGAGTACGGCTAGGCTATAACTAGGCCTGCACACAGGTGTACAACCAACATGAAACAAGTACACAACAGTTTAAGTTACTCCTTAACTTGGTATATAGAACCAAAAATGTATACATTAATTGGCATTAACCATATCATATATTGATACATGTCTATAACACACTTCAAATACAAGCTGTAGCACAAAATGACACTATTAAATTAAAAAGTCCAACCACCTAAAAATCAACCCCACTTAAAAAAAAAAGCAGCATTTCTCAAATCACTTAAGTTAATACCAACTTCTCCCTCGGAATGTCAAGAAATCAGACTTCTCGAAATTAGGCTACAAAAGTAGGCTGAATACAAAATAAAGTACATTATACTGGGGGAGGAGGGAATGACTCTTCTACTGTAACTTGAAAAACTACCCACTGACAAAAACACCTCCTATCCCTGTGTAACTTCATTGAAATGCATTACCTGAACAAACAGGAACAATAAACCAAGAAATTAGGTAACAGTGCAACCAATTTGAAGCAGGCTGTGTGGGACACAGCCACTGAAATTACTGCTGTTACCAAAACAACACATATCAGTATTACCTTAACCACTCCAGAAGCTGTGTAGAAACATCCCTAAGTTCTTTTTTTAATCAATGTATTATCTTATCAAATGAAGAAACTGGGTACGGAAAAGGATAAGAGGCTCAGAGAAAAGAAAGATGTAATAATAAGCAGAAATGTTTTTATTTTTACGTAGCCAGGGATTTCTGAGAAAAAAAAAATCTATCCTTAACAAAAAAGTTCTCTAGAGATGAAACTCCAGACTACAAACATGAGTGATTATAATTCCTACATCTTGTCTAATTGTCTTGACTGGAAAAATCTATTACATTCTAAAAATTAAGAATCCATTCTGCTTCCGTTGAGAATCTATGTTTATGTTAGAGATCAAAGCCATTCGCCCTTTTCTAGGGAAGGAACTGGACCTGTTCTTTTGTCTAGCAAATTATCCGTTCTCACTGCACTGCTTTGGGGGAGGACTTCAGACAAAAGGGAGCTGAGCATTGCTGTAATAATTAACCTGCCCCCACTCTACAAGTCTTACATCTTCTTTCAAGGTAATATGAATACACATATGAAAAGTTTGTCATATCATTACACAGAAGACAGTTCCTACTATCCTTTAGTTCAGACATTAAGAGCAGTAATAGATTTTTGAAAACACTTATGTTTTCTGAATAAACGTACATCTAATAGCTGAGTACAGACGTATAATCCAAGCTACCAAAAAGCCTGAGAGGCAGGAGAATTTTGAATGCAAAACCTCACTAGGCTACTGAATTAAGCTTAAAGCAGCCTGAGCAAATTAATGAGACTGCCTCAAAATAGAAGGAGAAGGGAGAAGAGGAAAGGGAGGAATTTCCGTGGTAGAGCACTAGCCCAACAGACAGTGCTCTGAGTTGGGTCCTAAACTGGGGGTAGGAGATAAACACACATTAGGTCCAACAATACATTAGGAATGAAAATTTTCATTCCATGTTTTTCCTTAGAACAGCAGCTCTCAACCAGTTGATGGAACAATCCTTTCACAGGGGTCACACCTAAGACCATCAGAAAACACAGATATTTACAATTCCTAACAGTAGCAAAATTAGTTATAAAGTAGCAACGAAAATAATCTTATGGTTGTGGGTCACCGACAAACTGTATTAAAGGGTCATAGCATTAGGAAAGCTAAGAAACACTGCCTTAGAAACTAAGTATTTCACTAAATGTTTTCCAATTAAAAACACATTTAGTGAAAAGTTAGATTTGTATTTATTCAACTACATTATGGGTTAATCTTGCATAGTTGATGAACCTAACCACTAACACCATTTTTCTACATAAATGTTCATTTTATAATACCTGGCAAACAGAAAAATATACAGGCTCCGTGTAATGGCATTTGTAATCTATCACAAGTTAAAATTCCTACTGAAGGGTGTAAAAAGCTTCAGTCAAGCCTACAGGAGAATTTCACATGAAGACAGAGTTCATGTGAAAAAAACCAACAATTTCCTACTCAACCCTCAAGATTCTAATATACAGAATCCTGACAGGGCCATATACTTGTTCTCAAGATCTTGTAACAAAAATTAAATCTACTAAACCAAAACTATCCTAGAGTAAGGACAATGAGCCTCCTTTAGAGAGGTCTTTCTGATACGAAATGTGAGGCAGACAGAAGGCACAGGTAACCCACTTGATTCTGCCTCCCACCTCTAACAGTTACTAGTTGTAATGGTCACAGATGGACATCTCAATGTCCAAAACACACACGCCCTCCTTTAAAGTGGTATCAAAAGTAGAATCCAGGGTTTCACAAATACTAGGCAAGTATTCTCTGCCACAGCCACATCCACAGCTTTGGGGGGAATAATCTATAGGAATCAATGTTTTATAAGGTCATTGGCAAAGTTTAATGAGATGTTCATATAAAGTGCCCGGCACGTTCCATAAAACTAAAAGACAGCATCTCTTCTATGTATTTCAATTTAAAGAAGTATTATTTCTTCACCCTCTGACATGCAAAAGATCAGGAAAATATTATTTAACACCCCCCCAACTTATCAAAACTCCACACTAAATCTTCTTCAAAAGGTGTTAGTGGTTACATCGAGGGGCTCAGGATGTACCTCACCTGGCAAAATGCTTACTTAAAATTCATTAAAACACAGAGTTCAATTCCTCAGCACCACACTAGTAAGTATGCTGACCCATATCAGTACCCCCAGCACTCAGGAAATGGAGGAAAAAAGATCACAACAGGGTCATTCTTGAACTCCACAGGAAACTGTACATTTGCCGGGGCCCTGTGAGACTCTGCCCATAAAGATTTAAAAAGAAAAAATAAATTGGTGGGTGGACTCAAGACTGCTAATTGGAGACTTATTCTATAACAAACAAAAGTTGTCAGGGCAGATTTATCCATCTTCTATGTTAACAGCCTGTATGTGACTTAATACTAAATGCAGTATTTAGAAACTTAAAGGGAACAGATATGTACTGGAGATAATTATAGCTCATATTTCACATTAGAGATTCTTCTAGAATGTTTCTTGGGTTAATGATTCAACCTCCAAACTCAATCTTTTAGGAACATTAGAATAATATATATAGGCAAGGTACGTTGTTGCCCAACAGAATAGACACTAGGCTAACAGCACAGAGAAACCATATGACCTTTAAGCTTTAGTTACACTCTGAATAAACCAGCCTGAAGGGAGACCCTGCCTCTTGCTGAGAGAGTAAATAGATAACTCAGTTCTGTGATAAGAGCAAGCCTCAAGCATATACTTCTACAACAATGGTGAAAGACTTCTTATAAAATAGCAGGTATGCAGGCAGGAGCTGATACTGTATTCTCACTAGAGCAGGGAGAATATGTAGGCACAACGGAGCTTCTACACTGAATAAAGTATTTTTAAAAGAAACTTTCTGGGTGGTAGTGGCGCACGCCTTTAATCCCAGCACTTGGGAGGCAGAGGCAGGTGGATCTCTGTGAGTTCGAGGCCAGCCTGGTGTACAAGAGCTAGTTCCAGGACAGGCTTCAAAGCTACAGAGAAACCCTGTTTCGAAAAACCAAAAAAGAAACTATATTCTATTCTGAGCTAAATTCTCATGTATTCTATACCTACAAATGTTTACCAGGTGCTTAAATTGTGAAATCTATTTACAGCACCTGAAATAAAACTATAGTTCAGTAGGTAAGCAATAAATCATACTTCCTTTAAAACAGAAAGACCCTGAGTAAATGAGGTTATTTAGAAACGTTCATTTATACTTGGAAGAATGACTGCTGTTGTAAGACATTATTACACATTTAGTGCTTTAAGACAACAATTTATTCTCTCATACACAAGTCTGAAAGCCAGAAAGAAGTTCTACAAACCAAGAACGATTATCTTTTTGACAATGTCTGATGTGGGATTCCCCTCTGTATGCTATGAATATGTTTTATTACCATTGATTAATGAATAAAGCTGTTTTGGCCAATGGCTTAGCAGAGCAAAGTCAGGCAGGAAATCCGAAGAGATATAGAGAGAAACTAAATGGAGTCAGGGAGACACCATGTAGCTGCCGAAGGAGGACACACCAGAACCTTAGGAACCTTACTGGTAGGCCACAGCCTCATGGCAGTACACAGACTGATAGAAATGGGTTCATTTAAGATGTAAGAGCTAGCTAGGAATACGCTAGAGTCATTGGCCAAACAGTGTTGTGATTAATATAGTTTCTGTGTTATTGATTATTCAGGTCTGAGAGGACGGGAAACGTTAAAAGCAATCTCTGCCTACAATTGTCACTTACAAAAGTCACACTGGAGAACAGCAGAATTGAGTTTTAAAATTTGTATCTATTTAAATCTATGATTTTGTGTTGGCCCCATTCATATCTATCTTGGGTTGCATGAAGCACATCAGGAGGTGGGTGGGGCCTTTATGGAAGTAACTGCTACTGCTTTCAACTTGGGGTAAATGCATTCCTTGGTATGTGGCCACATCATTTCAATCTTGGTTTCTGTGGTCACATTGCTTTCTCTTCTGTTGCTCTAATCTCTCAGTGGCCCACTCTTATAAGAACATGTACTGACATTCCCAGGCCCACTGTTTCAAAATTATTAATTTTATTATATATGCAAAGGCCTTCTTTCTGAGCAAAGTAACATATCTTTCAGAGAATGTAATAGGTATATACTTGGGGTTTATTTTCAGTCATAACACCTATGAAAGCAAACACACCAATGATATAACTGATTTTCCACTAATAGCACTTAAAACTATCCAGCATAAGATTACTTTACTTTAGCTTTGTACTATGAAATAAACAGGAAATATTATTTCTACATTATCCCATTTTCCTCCATAACAGTTTCCTTCAATAGTCTGAGATATACTCTCTTAAGCACCACAAAATAAAATAGAACTTCCTCTATTTTTAACAAGACATTCATCATATTTATTCCATGGTTAGTGTCCTTCTTCCTGAATAGAGCAAAATAAAGATCACTTCAAATCCATTCTCCCATCTCTAAATTTTTCCTTTACTTCTTCCATTGTATTTTATAACATGCAAACGAGCAAACAATTTCTTCCTTAATTAAAGTAATGTTTGCTTACAAGATACAGATGATAGGTTTTGGAAATTTACACAGGGAATAAGCATTTCCAAGTAAGCAACCCAACTGCTATCATAACCCTGCCTACAGTGACTGTCACTCACAGATACCACCTCTAAAGCCAGACACCAATCTCAGCAGACTCCTAAAGACACAAAGAAGGTGCTCTTCACTTCTTATTGAAAAGCTTAATGTACTTAACACCTGGAACACTCACCTGAGCTACTACCGCATTAGCTGTACTTCTTAAGCAGTATCATTAATTTCTAATTATTGTATTTCTTTTATACATTATGGAACACAGAGAAGAAAGTATTCAGACTAACTTTCCAAATCTTTATTATCCAGTATTAAGTTGTCTTTTTCTTTGTTTTTCCCAAGCCAGGGTTTCTTTATGTAATCTTGGCTGTCCTGGAACTCACTCTGTAGACCAAGCTGGCCTCAAATGCAGAGATCTGACTCCTGTGTGCTGGGATTAAAGGTGTGTACCTCCACCACCCAGCCTGTTTTCAGAGTACTGGTAAACCCTTTAATGTTATTTGTTAAAAGAAAAATAAATAATAAAAATAATAATAAAATTATAAAGACTTTGAAAGTTTCATTTAAAATTTAAACCTCCACAATGTGTAGTCTTTATATAGTAACCCACTCTTCTGCCCTCCTATCTCATCTCCTCTATGCTAAGCCTCTACACAGATATGTTATTGATGGCGTACTTCTGTCTTTCTCTGTGGTTTCAGGATACACCTGCAATGGCCCTGCAATGGTCAGTACTAGCTATCTCAGATGCAATCTAATTTTCTTTTGGTCCCTTTAGCAGAGTCATAATAAAGAACGGTGAGTAGACGTTTAGTAGAGGCTTACACTGTGATAGGAAATGACAAGCTCTACTTAACCGGCTAACGGACAGGACAACCCCAACAGATGCTTTCACACAACTTGATAAATAACACAAGGGCACAAATTAAGGGAGAAAAAAAAATCTGACAAAGCTCCCTAGAGGAAAGGAGTCCTCCTTGGAGAAGGGTAACTAAGTAACTAAGTGAGGAGAGAAAGGCCAGAGGACAAAAATAATCAAAAGCAGCACCTAGCAAGGTGGGACATACCAGGGCATTCATTATGAACTGAGCCAAGAGCTCAGCATGACAGTGCACTGTTTCCGAGGCTGAGGCAGGAAAATCAGGAGTTTGAGGCCAACCTTACAGCAAAGACAAAAAAGGAAAGGAACCGTATCAAAAGAGGTCGGGAGAACAGCAGGGAGTAAAGCTGAAAATGTAAAGTAGAGCACTTTAAGAGAGCCTGCATGGAAGAAAGATCCGTATGTACATAATGTGGTGAGACTGGCAGTTTAGGCAAAACAAAACAAATACCTCTGGCAAAAGTAGAAGACAATTTAAGAAAGGCAGGAATCCTAATCAAAACATTCAAACATTAACATTCCAGTAGACAAAAATGATGGTATTAGAGCTTTTAGCAACAATCAGCTGGATAGGGGAAAACTGAGGATGGTTAAAATACATACCATATAGGAAATGAGGAAGAAAATAATAAAGAGCTCCCAAACTTGTGACTGTGTAGGTGCTAATGCTAAAAGTAAAACAGGAAATGGTGTTTTTGCAAATTTCGATTCTAAACATACCAGTAGATGTTCTAAGATCAAGCAGACAAAACAAATTTAAACAGACAAGAAATAAAAGGCACCCAAAGCAGAAAGTAATTCTGTTCAAAGACGGTATCATCTGATAGGAAGAAAACTGAAAATTCCACTGACCTGTAAAAACTGAACCAATAAAATCTGTTGAACAGAAATTCAAAACACTAAGAATAAATGGCATGAAAAGGAAATAAAACAATTCCAATTACAGTCACATACACACACGCACACACACATGCACAATAATCCAGGGCACTTACCAAGCAAATATAAGGCCCTGGGTTGAATTTTAAGCACAGAAAAATAATAGTCTTCTACCAGAAAACTATATTCCAGTCAGCAGTGAAACACATACACAAAGATACATTACAAAATATCACTTAGGAACATCAGAAACATTTTAATGCATAGGTACACTGATGTTCACAGTAACAAAAATTACCCAATGACCCATTTCATTTTCCAATTTTAAATGGTGCATTACTCAGAAATAAATTTAAGCAACACTAACAAAAATCTATACTTTCAAAATTACTTTAAAAAAAAAAGTATAAGCCGGGTAGTGGTAATGCATACCTTTAATCCCAACGCTCGGGAGGCAGAGGCAGGTGGATCTCTGTGAGTTCGAGGTCAGCCTGGTCTACAAGAGCTAGTTCCAGAATAGGCTCCAAAACTACAGAGAAACCCTGTCTTGAAAAACAAAACAACAAACAAAAAAGTATAGCCAGGTGGTGGTGGCGCACACCTTTAATCCCAGCACTCAAGAGGAATAGACAGGTGGATCTCTGAATTTGAGGCCAGCCTGGTCTACAGAGCAAGTTCTAAGACAGCCAGAGCTACAAGGAAAGACTCTGTCTCAAAAAACAAACAAACAAAACACTGTAGCATGAATTCTAAATGTTCTTAATAAAAACCCAGAGTCATTATTAGGGGGTGAAAGCTGAGAGATCAGAGAAGCAATGTAGCCAGTCACTAAAATGACCTTTTACCTTGACCAAATCCTCAGACTAAAGTCCCCAGACTGACTGCTTCAGACTGCACCTCAAACTGCTGCCTTAGACTGCAATGAGCTCTTGTCTCCTCAAGCCTTATACTCTCTCTGCCCAGCCATATCATTCCTGTCTCCTAGTACTGGAATCCCAAGTCTGGGATCACCTTTGTGTGAGCTGTTTCTCTTTTAGACAGACTCAATCTCAGGTAGCCCAGGATGGCCTTGTAGTAAAGTAACAGAGACAGATCCGAGTCCTGGGACTAATGATGTGTGCCACCATTCCCTGGCACTATACAATGCAATCTTTCAAGACCTCAGCGAGCACCTTCCTCTCCAAAATAAATAAACAGATAGATAAATAAATAAATAATCACAAAGCTCAGGACTGGCGAGATGGCTTAGCAGTCAAAAGTGCTCACTGCTCACTGCTCGGGCAGACCTCAGTACCCAGAACCATCAGGCAGCTCACAAACACGCACCCACTAATTCCAAGGGTCTGACACCACCTGGCCCTCAAAGAGCACCTGCATGAAGGCTCACACACATACACATAAATAAATATAATGAATAAATCAAAAACATCATTAAAAAGAATCATAAAAACCATCTCAAAATTCATACAGAATCTCAAGAAACCTAGAATAATCAATATAATACTGAGAAAGGAAAAAAAGAATTTGTATTTAAAATTTAGCATGAACCTACATTTCTCAAAATGATGTGTGTTGGAGAAATAGCTCGCAGCCTTGGAGCCAAGATTATTCAAATGAGGAAGGGAGAAATGAATCTTTTCAACAAATACTGAGAAGAATCAGGTACCCACATGCAGACAAATGATGCTGGACCCAAATCTTACTATACACAAACTGTATCTCTGACACTGGATTCTACAATACTGTGGGGTATCAAAAATCTCAGAAGAATACTGCCAAGAATGAAAGAAAAAGCTACCTACAAAATGTAAGAATCTGGTAAGGGATTAATGTCTAAGATACAGGATACATTAAAGAACAAAAACTAAAAGCAATAAAATGAATAGCTATTTTTTAAAAATAAGCAAATAACTGATGTACAGATATTTCTCCAAAGACATACAATAATAATAAACAAAAAGGGGGTTCACTCGCACTAATCATTAGACAAATGTTAATAAAAACCACCTCTCCTCCCTCTCTTGCCTCTTCCTCAAAAGCAGTTGTCAGCTTTGTAAACTACTGCTGCCACAAGGTGGAGACAATCTGATAACAGGAATATTGGTTACTGAAATAGGAGCAAGGACAAACTTTCCATGCTAATGGAAAGAGCCCAGCTTCAGTTCTAGGGTGAACTAAGGCTAAACACTTTAGCTGAAGATCCAGTTTCCTTATTTATAAATTTATATTAAGTAGCCTCAGAAGCATTTTTAATGTTCTAAGGAACAGAATTTGCCTCATTCTCCTAAGCTGATATAATGAATATACTTTTAACAACCTTGTTCAGATTGAATAACCTAACCATTATTACAACCTTTGCCATCCATCTTTTCTTTCCAAAGCAAGCCAAAAAGAAGCAAACAACACATTAATCTACACCCAGAAACCAAGCATAGTGGCTCACACCTACAAAGAGCAGGGGAGGGAAAGGAAGGAAGAAAAGGAGCTCAAGGGCAGCTCTAGCTACATATTAAGTTCAAGGCCAACCTGGGCTAAATAAAAATGGAGTTGCTTGTAGAAAGTTGTATTTGTAACAAGAGAATAACTGAAGCCAGGGGTGGTGGTTCATGCCTTTAATACCAGCACTTGCAAGGCAGAAGGAGGTATACCTCTGAGTCTGAGGTCAGCCTGGACCTCAAACTCTATCTCCAAAAACCACCACCAACAACAATATAACCTAAAAAAACTCCTTGAATTAAAAAAATACTAAAGGGAAAAATAACCCTATTGGAAAGAGAAAAGTCATATTTTTATTATCTTATTCTCAGTCTACGGAATGATGCTGCTACTAAGTAAACCAAATATGGTCTGTAATCCCTGCACTCAGGAGGCTGAGTAAGCAGGATCTAAAGTTCAGAAGCCAGCATGGGTTATAGGCAATTGTTATAGGTAATATTTATTTATACTGCTTACCACTTTATCTGAAATCCCATTTAATTCTAAGAGTTTCATGAAGTAAATACTATTACTGTCTTCACTTAATAAATAAGAAATAGATGCTTAATAACATAACATAACATAAAGGACTAACTCGTCTCACAGTAAACTTCAGAGGCATGATTCAGTCCTTGTCCTAACCACCACACCCAACATGACTGCCATGGTAACAATATCATTAGCATAAATATTTGCTGCAAGAAGGGATTCTTTAAAAAAATCATTAAAAATAACAAGGATCTTGAGTTTGAGGCCAGCCTGGGCTACACAAGTTCCAGGCCAACATGAACTACTGACTGTAATCCTGTCTCAAAACAGCAGTCCTAGAATTTGCTCTGTAGACCATGCTGGCCTCAAACTCAGAGATCCGCCTCCCTCTGCCTCCCAAATGCTCAGATGGTTGACCAAGTGAGCCACCACTGCCAGAGAAGTTTTGTGATCTTGACAGAGTTAAATCTGATGCACACATTTAAGGCCAGCACCCAGAGGCAGGTCAATCTCTGTGAATTCAAGGCCAGCCTGCTCTAAAGAGTTCCAGGACAGCCAGGAAGGGGTACATAGTGAGGATCCTTTTAAAAAACTAACAAACCATAAACAAACAAAACTTTAAAAGAGAAAACTATACACAATATACCATAATTTATGGGAGCTTAAACAATAGCTCAGAAGCGAAGAGCACTGAACTGCTCTTGCAGGACTTAGGTTCAGTTCCCAGAAGCCACAAGTAGCTCACAACCATCCCCAGTTCCAAGAGACTCAATGTCTTCTGACCTCCATAAGTACTAGGCATGCACATGGTACACATATCTACAAGTAGGCAAAAGCAATCATACACACAGAATAAAAGTAAATCTTTAAAAAGAAAAATTCATAAACAAAACTGGACAGACCTGTAATCCCAGTCCTCAGGCTGAAGTGAGCAATTTGGTGAGACCACTTAAAAGAAGAAAAGCAAGGGTGGTTCTACTCCTTCTGGACAATCAAGGAAAGAAAAAGGCTACATTAACCAGTAGCATGGTCTTTGGAACACTATAGTTTTCACTCTTCAACTTGGGAGGGGGGCAGGGATAATGGTGGTTTAAACTGAAGCTATTCCTGCCTCAGCATTCCTCGGTGCTGAAATCACCACCATCTCCCTCCACTTCTTAACAAAAAATCCTGCAAATCCATCATTTTAATGTTTTCTGTCTGTAGCTCCCACTAAGAATCTGATGAAGAACCCTCACCTCTGAGAAAAAAAGCATGATCAGCACAGTATATCCACAATTCCTCCCCTTCCTGTTCAACCCTTACAACTGTCTATCAAATATGGAAATTTAAATTTCAGTCATTGTCTTTAATCCTAGTCCTTGCCAGACAGAGGCAGGCCGACCTCTGTGAGTTCAAGGCCAGCCTGGTCTACACAGCAAATTCCAGGACAGGCTCCAAAACTACAGAGAAACCCTGTCTCAAAAAACAAAACAAAAATAAATAAAATAAACTTTAGTCACAAAGTTATCACCAAGATAGGGTGTAAGCCACAGATAAATGGATCTCTTTTTCTTTCTTCACATACATTCCTGATTACAACTGGCTTTGTTAACTTTTTTTAAAAAAGTCATTTACCTCTTATTATCTTTACAAATAATTCATCAGGTCAAATGGACTGGCATATAGACACATGAATACTCAAACACACTCACAACACCCAAGATCTGCTTGTAGTTGGAGTCAGACCTAGAAAAACCAAGTAAGTAAGCCTCTCCCTTCACCGCCTTTTCTAAGAGTTGGCTGGGGGTTGAGCCTAGGGCCTTTGGCAAAGGAGGCGAGCACTACCCTGAGCTGGAACCCTAGCCCTACAAATCAAGTTTCTTACTACCAACTTTGAAGCTCCCTTCTACTACACACACTACTCTTTCAGTAATATATAGTAAGCCTTCTAGAAGACATCTGGCTGAGTTCCAAGACAGCCCTCATGCACTAAATTAGATTCTGCATAGAAAACAGTGTAAATAGTGAGAGTTTAATGCAATTACCGACATGGAGATATATGTGTTTTAAAAAGTAAACAATTAGTTTTAAATCAATATGGTATGAGTGTGGTGGAAGAAACCAGAAAAATCAAAGCAAAGTACTATATAGGATCTACCCATTTCACAACAGTTAACTAGTAATAGTCACCAATACAATGAGGGAAGAAAGGAGAATAGATAAAATCTGTCAAAACAAATGAGGAACTTGTTTTCTCTTTCAGAAATAGCATTAAGAAAGAGGTTTTAAAAATCTTTTGAGGGGAGCATTAAAAAATATTTCCTAGTTCTAAAATCAGAAATCTAAAGTTGCTTTTCTATCATTTGCTGATGCTATAACTGTTTTCAATGAACTAAAGTGAACTCTTACATCCAGAAAAACTAAACTATTCTTGAATGATCGAAGAAGGAGGAAACATGTCTGCAACAGCTTATTCCCATTATCCACTAAAAAATTCTGGAAACACCTACATAGACAGCACAAGACTTACAAGGATACAAAAGTTTTTACAACTTCAATGGATAAGGTACAAAATACTTAATAATTACGTGACAAAACTGAGATCACTCACCAAAACAGCTTTCATATGAGGCAACAGATACCAAAAGAAAATAAAGGTGAATTTGATCTGAACATAGGATAAAAAACAATGCTAGTCATTAAGCTTAGCTAAGCAGAGGAAAAGGAAGCTGGCTGCTATGTCCTTTGGGCTCCCAAAACACATCACTCATCTATTACGCTTTTAACACACAGTATAGTGGTTTGCTCTGTCCCCTTAAGGACAGAGCCCTTTAATGTATTTTTCTATTTCTAATTCCTAGCAAAATGGTCTGGCAAAACAGAAAATGATGAATGTTTTTTAAAAGGGAAGATAAGGCACGGTTTCCTATTAAAATTACTGTATTTTATCATGTGCCATTGTGCAGGTCTTTTATTCACTGTCAATTCTAAACCACCCTCCTAAACCAGTGTATGGAGACAGAGTAAAATTATTCACCCAAATTTCATGATTCTTCTGTCAGGAGGATTTCTGCTAAGTTTTGCTACTAAAGGTGGGAGAACAGTGATTGGAAAACAGGAATGAATGGGGCTGGAGAGATGGCTCAGAGGTTAAGAGCATTGCCTGCTCTTCCAAAGGTCCTTAGCTCAATTCCCAGCAACCACATGGTGGCTCACAACCATCTGTCCTCTTCTGGCCTGCAGGCATACACACAGAATATTGTATACATAATAAATAAATGAATATTAAAAAAAAAGAGTGAAAACAGGAATGCGTCTCTCTTAAAAAGGCTGCAGTTAAGTTGAAACTGGAGTCCGTCCCTGGCAGCGGTGGCAGAAACTGGCTCTAGTCTCCAGCGTCTTTGGGTACTTCCAGAGCCAGCCATCACACATCTTTCTATAAACAGCTGACCTCTACAAAATCCAGCGTCACGGACCCTCTTCTTAAACCTCATAAGGTTTAACTGCTATTAACATCTCCTTAGCTTTTATAACCATCTAACCAACTTCCTAATATTAAATATGTTGTTCTTACTGAAGCTTGTTTTCTTTACTGGGACTTAGTATATGTAGGTGGATGTTTTCCCTACGTGTACGTGTATATATGTATACAGTGCTGGCAGAAGCCAGAAGGAGCATCAAATCTGCTGACATTGGAGCTACACCTTGTTATGATCCACCCTGTGAATCTGGGAGTCCAAAATCTGTGGTCCTCTGGAAGAGAAGCCAGTGCTCTTACTGCTGAGCCATCAGTCCTCTAGACCCAGTGACTCTAACCGCTGTCATCTGAGATACCTTGCTGCATCAATAAATTTGAGATTATTTTATAAAATCCATTTTAAAAAGGCTAACTTGAAATCAGTCATTTGCTTCTGTTAAGGAGAAGCAAAAAAGTCACTGAACTTTCGTTTGTAATCCAAGCCATCCAGCTTTGGAATAAAAAACAAAAAAAAAAAAAATAGTGAGGCTAGTTCAAACACACTTCGTTCTCTACTACAGCAGTCACAGACGGCTGACATGGTGGGAGTTATCTACACTCCACTGTTCTCAGTCTAAGTGAGCGGTAAGACTGCTACATGTAGGGGTTTCATATGGTTTCTTTTTCTGCCAATCTGGTCCAGATAATGCCCCGTATCATTCAAGGAAAGAACTAGTGATTCGATCCAGCACTAACGCAGGCCTGAACTTACCACTCACTTTCAAACTGGTTTTCTCAGTGCTGGGACTAAATCTGGGTTCTACATACGCTAAACACAATCCCCACTGCTTAACTATGCTCCTGGCTCCAAGCATAATTTTTACATTTTACACACTGACTTTGAATTCTAATTTCTTCATAAAAAAAGAAAAAACAAAAACCAAAAACCTCCACCACTAGGATGGGCATGGTGGCCCAGCCCTTCATTCCCAGCACTCAGGAGGAAAATGTAAATGGTCTCTGGGAGTTCCAGGCCAGCGAGGGCTACATAGTGAGACCTTGTCTCAAAAATAAGATAAAATAAAAACACAACTCCACTCTACAACATAGAAAAAAAAGCTTCTTTCAAAAGAGCCCCTAAGCAACACATATGTTGAAAGCAAACAAGAGAAACCCCTAAGACGTTTTAATGCTACTTATCACTTCGTTAGCATGCCTTCACTAGATATTTCAACTAAAGTTAACTTTTAAAGCGATTTTTCACTATTTAATACACATAAACTAACTTTTAAAATTTTAACAAATGGCAGCTATGTAGAAGCAATTCATTCTCAACATGTGTGAAGACATAGGAATCTTTCTTTGGAACTGCTGGTGGCACAAAGCAGCTCAACATCTAATCGGACAAACTACTAACCCATTATACTCATTCACTTAGCTGTCAAATACCCACAAAACAGTGAAGTTTCTCTACTCAGAACAAAACTGGTAACGAACCACCCACCTTCTTAGCATGGACAGTCAAGGGACACTGTATCTAGCTAGCTACTGCCTGTGAACAAAAGTACAGCTAGTTTCTAATTAAATACCATGGGTCTCATTACAAATTCAAAACATCTATGTGAAACCAAACTATACTCCCCCCTCCACACACCCAAATATGAACTAACAAAGACCCACAGAATCCAGATCCACGAGTGTCCAATTTTTTTCCCCCTTGGGAGACTGGGTCTCACTATGTAGTCCACCATTACATCCAACTGAGTGTCCAACCTTTTGACACTGTGACAAGATGCTGTCATCTACAAACTTGTTGGGTCCCATTCTTAGCTAGCCTGGAATCTATATGGCCTAGGCAACAAGTTGGGCACTCATGAATGCTGGGAATAAAGACCGTTAGAAAATGGACTGGTCAGGGAGTGGTGGCACATGCCTTTAATCCCAGCACTCGGGAGGCAGAAGCAGGAGGGTCTCTATGAGTTCGAGGCCAGTCAGGTCTACAGAGCAAGTTCCAGAACAGGCTCCAAAGCTACAGAGAAACCATGTCTCAAAAAACCATAAAGAGATAGACAGACAGAGAAAATGGACTGAGTGCTAAGGTACCTTTATACTAAAACTACTCCTACTCAAATGCAAGTTAATGGTCTATAACTACTAAAATTTCAAACAAATGAATGCAAGAAATCAAGCAACTAAAGTATGATTATCTTTCATGCTGTGTAACACTAGTTAACAATCAGTAACAGGTTTGTATGTTTGCAGAGAGTGTCCACGATCTCAAGCATTCTTCCTCTCTAGATTACAAACTAGGGCTGGGTATTAACTGCATGGTAAAGCTAGTGGAAGGGAAGTGCTGCTGAGAGGCCCAAAAAGTACTAACACTGTACCTATAGCGTCAGACCCCAGCAGGACTTCCAGGAATCCAAGGAGATCCCACCTCAAACTATGATACATTTTTCATTTCTCCAGAATTCAAGAAAATGAGTCATTTCAGAACTACGAGGTAAGGTCTCTTTAAGTCATACTAGAAACATTACCATAATTTAACAAAGTACTTTCTTTGGTTTTTTTCCTCTGGATAGCCCTGGTTGTCCTGGATAGCCCCAGTAGACCAGACCAGGCTGGCCTTGAACCCAGATATTTGACTGTCCCTGCCTCCCAAGTGCTGGGATCAAAGGTGTGTGCCGTTACAGCCCCACTTAACAAAGCACATTTTAATGTGAACTCATTTCTCTTGCTAGAAGGACTTATGCTTCTTTGCTAATGTATAGAAATTAAACTGTCCCTGAAACATCTGGTTATATATTAGATAGATCTATCACCTTTATTCCAAAACTTCATAATATGAACACAAATCTTGAGTAACTCAGATTAAAGAGTATAGATCTGACATCAGAAACCTACGACCATTGACAGACTAATGAGATTTCAAACATGTTTGCTGACTTGGTCTGTATTTCTATATACTCTCATATGCACTGTCTTGAATGATACACAGAAAGAAATAATAATAAAATAAACAAGGACAACAAAGCCCACTAAATTCCCAGTATTTTGCATTCCTGAACTGTCTGTTATATGACTTGTTCTAATTTGAGGCTTTCTGTGCAGCACATTTGAGGACCATTATCTTATTTTTTTCAAATACAAAGACTAGCAGGACCCAGCCAATTATCCTTCCTAACAGCTCCTTTTAGAGGTTTGGTCTTTGCTTGCTTGGTTGTCTGAGGCAGTCTCACAGATCCCACACTGGGCTTTAGGTAGCCAGGGATGACCTTGAACTCTGGAACACCTTGTCTCCACGCTTGAATACTAGGTTACAGGTACGTGTCTATAGTCTCCATCTATAACTAATGTCAAGTGTGCATTCCAAAAAGGTGACTTAGAAATTATTAAAGAAAACTTGGAAAAAGTAAAAAGCCATATTTGCTGTGGTACCCCTAGAAAAAGGAAGGTTACATAGTTTTCAGTAATTTTCCTAAACAATGGTTTACCATCAAGACTTTACTAAAGATACCTGTTGGTTATGACAAGTACAAACTTCAGAGGGCAAAGAGGTATATCCAGGAGTAATATTGCTGCCATTTGAGTTCGTTATATCAAAGGATCAAATTTCAATTTAAGACACAAAATATAAATTGTGGTATTGAATGTGTAATCTCAACACTTGGGAAGGTGGAACAGGAGGATTGCCTTAAGTTATATATGGAGTAAGAAGCCAGCTGGCCTGGACTATAGAATGGGTTGCTATCAATCTGAATTATTAAAATACTCAACAATTAAAAACATTAACTACCAAGTCCACTAAGCACTCTGGTTGATTATCTCAGAACTACAAAAAATAAATTATTTAATGCAAACGGCTCATGGTGTTTTTAATTAAATGATCAGCTTCAATTAATGACACTATGCCTCCTTTTTTATTTTAAAAGAACCGCATAGTACTAAAAAACGCTTAATGCACATCTAAGATTTTTTTCACACACCGCATAAAGTCTGACATCTTCACAACACGTTACAAAGCATACAAACTTCCGACAGTCTCTTAAAAGACACCCAAAGGAGATTGGGGGACATGAACCGGTTATTTTAGTGGGCAAAATAATCGGAATGAACCTCAAAGTTTGCAAGACCGAATTTTTTTACCAACTCTGCGAGTACGAAGACGACTTCTGTAGCAGGGAAATGATCCTAACAACTAGGACCGGGGCTGGGGAGTCGACTGGGAATCAAGGATTTCGGGACAAACGGGGTTCAAAACGCGAAGCTGCCAGACCGAGCCGCCCCCTCCCCCAACGCCACCTCGGGGGTGAGCCCGTGGCTCTCCGAGGCAGCAACAGATACTCCGGAGCAGGGAGCGGCTCTCCAGGAATGTGGGGCCGGGAGAGGGTCCCCGGCCCACCCCGATCCCGGGTACCGAAGGCAGGAGGGCCGTCGACCCCAGGCGCCCCGCCCCGCCCCCACGGCGAGGACCTCCCGGTCCCTCGGGGAAGCCCGGGGGGAAGTTCGCGTGTCACTCCGGGGCCGCCCGTGAGGCCCCCGGCAGCCGTAAGCCGACGGCGGCGCGGATGCGCTCCACGGGAAGGGCTCCCGACACCTCGCCAGCCCGGTGCTCACGGGTCGCAAACAATGAGCCCTCCCGGGCGGGCCGCGAGCGAGCGAGCGACCGGGGGCGGCGGCGCCATCGCCTCACGGCTCCTCGCGGCCCGCGGACACACACACACCCCCAGCCCCGCCGCCGCTCGGGCCTCGGCCAGCCCCGCGTCCCCCCTGCCTGCCGTCGCCCCCCGCCCTCGCACCCCTCGCCGTCCCGCCCGCCCCGCTCACCGGCTTCTGCCCCAGCCCGGGGCTCCGCTGGCCGCGGCCGGAGCGAGACTCGAGGATCAACCGCCGGCGCCGCCGCACAATATGGCGAGCCTCGGCTTCCGCAATGGAGCTCGGGAAATACAACAGGGGCCGCTCAATATTCATGAGAGACTGGGGGGGAAGCCGGCTCGGCCGGAGCTGCGGGGAGGGCGGGAAGGAGCGAGCGAGGAGGCGGAGGCGCGGGACGCGGACGTGCACCGCGCGGGGAGGCCCCCGGCGTAGGGGAGGGGGCGTGCCTCGTGCAGGCCCCGACCGCCAGACGCCGCCCGGCCACGCCCACACCCTGGCCCCGCCCCCGCCCGCGGCCACACCACGCCAGGCGCCCCCAGCGCCGGCGCAGCCCCCAGCCGGAGCCTGCTGCCTTGGGCGGCTCGGTGCTGTCTGCGTTTCTATCCTGGAGCCTTTCTGGGCCTGCCTGGGCCCACAGGTTGCGCCTTCCCGCCCGCTGCTGAGGTTTTCAGACTTGGACTTCTAGCCCCTGACTTCGTCGTCCTCTTACACATCCCAGCACTAGAAATCCTCAGGATTTCAACGGCAGAACTTTCTGGACTTTGGCTCCCCTGCATCCCAGTCTAATAGACACTTCGTCCTTGCTGATCTAAGGTCCCGCAAGATCTAAGGAAAGTGACCTCAACTCTGGAACTGTGTGGCTGGGCGCCCGTTAGTATGTTCCTACTGACCCCCTTTCTTGCTGATTATATCAGCCTCCTTGGCTCTTTCAAATCAAGTATTATTTTCAGAACTTGAACTTGAGAACTTAAGCGGCTGTGGAGAAATAGTCTAGTCCTCATTACCCCAAACAAAACCGGTTAGCCTACAAGAAATGCAGTAATTCCTGCTTTTAAATTTTGACCTAAAGAAGTAACAAAAAAGTTCCCTAACTTCAAAATGTTGCATTGAAAAAATAACCAAGAATAACATGGTAGATGGGAAGGCACTCGCAGCCTAAGGAATAGACTGCTGTGGAAATTGAGCAACTGGCATATAGCTTCCAGTAACATTATTATGGCATTTCTTTTCTGTGGCTTAAATTTTTCCTATTGTTATTATTCAGGGTTTTCTATAGGAACAGAACTAGTAGAATGAATATATTAAATATATGTAATATGAATATTAAGAGGGAATTTATTAGGGCGACTCACAGGCAGTGATTCAGCTACTCCAACAGTGACAGTCAAGCTCCCAAATGAAAGGCCAAGAATCTAGTTGTTCAGTCTCAGAGGCTGGATGTCTCTGCTGATCTTCAGTCTGTGTTGGAATCCCAGAGAAATAGGTTTTAATATTAGCAAAGTAATGTCTCAGCAGCAGGATACAGGATCCCTCTGGTGAGAGTGAGGAAAAACCAGAAAAAAGGCAAAAACTTCCTACTTGCAAGTCCTTCCACACCAGAAGGTATGGCCCAGATTTAGGGTGGGTCTTCTCGCCTCAAATGATTCAATCAAGACAATATTTCACAGATGTGCCCAGCTCCTTGGTTTTTTCTTGATTCCAGGTGTGATCAAGTTAAAAAAATTAGCCTTCAGACTTATTTGTCCATTCTAGTAATTCTCTGACTTTAAAAAGCCCTTCAAAGTTAAGTTTTCTTCAGATGTGAATAAAAACAGAATAATGACAGATGCTCTGCTCCTCTGCCGCAGAATGTTCATAATTTAGAACTTTTGTGAAGCACAATTAATAAAAACTCAGAAAGAGAAATTGGGGTTCAACCTGGAGGCCAGAAAAGCAAAACAGCCAGCCACTAGCTCTTACCTCTACCTCAGTCCAAATGGCGATCCTGCCTCCAGGAATCTCTGAATGAGACTGTGCCTGAGAACAGTCTCCTTCCATTTTATATTCCTCTCTAGGGCTGGGATTAAAGGCGTGCCCTGCCTGGTTCCTATGGCAACTAGTGTGGCTACTGGGATTAAAGGTGTGTGTCACCACTGACTGGTCTGTAAGGCTGACCAGTGGGGCTGTTTGACTCTCTTCAGGCAAACTTCATTTATTAAAATACAGATGAAATGCCAATACACTTTTGCTCTAGTTCAAATGCTTTTGGAAATCATGATGTGTGACTAGATTAAGCAAGTCCATTAATGCTGAGGAAAGTGATCATTTATAGAAAGCACAGAAACTTTATGGATGAATTTAATATCATACTTAGTCACAGTAGGATTGTTTTAAAAATAGAAAATTTATGTGATATTTAGATTAAAAGTTATTTAAAAAGTTAGACCTTAGGCTAAAATCCTTTAATAGATAGTTCTGACAGATTAGTGTAACTTCTTTCATCTATTTTATCTCTTCACTCCAACAAAGCTTGGCTTGAATCCTCCCAGACTGGTTCAAACAGGAAAGGTTATGTTCTGGCATCTAGTAACAAACATCTCTAAAAGCTCCAGATTCAACACATCAAAAGTTCATCGCCTGCTCATCCCTGGTGCTTAGTGAGGATCAGATTTAACTGTGCCAGTCTCTCTAGGGACCACACTGACAGAGCCGCCATCGTCCCTTAGCCATACACATTGTATTAGTCGGGGATCTCAGGAGTAACAGAACTCAAAGATTGAATCTATCTATCTATCTATCTATCTATCTATCTATCTATCTATCTATCTAGATAGATAGATAGATAGATAGATAGGGAATTTATTTATTTAGATAGATAGATAGATAGATAGATAGATAGATATAGATTTAAAGGGAATTTATTAGAGTGAAGGGAAGGTCCAAGAATCCCGTAGTTTAGTCCACAAGATGGGATGTCTCAGCTGGTCTTCGGTACACACAGGAATCCTGAAGAAATGGGCTCTAATGTTAGGGAAGGAATGAATTTGCTAGCGATGCAAGAGCAAGCAGGCAAAGAGCAAGAGCTTCCTTCTTCCATGTCCTTATATAGGCTTCAGGCAGAAGGTGTGGCCCAGATTAAAGGTGGGTGTTCCTAGTTCAAAAATCCAGATTAGTTAGAAATAAATCTTCCTGCTGAGCGGTGGCACACACCATTAGTCCCAGTCTGCCAGAGGCAGAGACAGGTGGATCTCTGTGAGTTCGAGGACAGCCTGGTCTACAGGGTGAGTTCCAGGACAGGCTCCAAAGCTACAGAGAAACCCTGTCTCAGGGAGGGGCAGGGAGTGGATCGTTCTACTTCAATTTAAGCAAAAGTCCCTCACAGGTGTGCCCCTTTATTTTTGGTTTTAGTTAATTCTAGATGTAGTCGAGTTGACAATCAAAAATAGTCATCACAGTAATCTGTTCTCTGCAGAAGAGAAGGAAAGTAACTGAAGAATAATCAGATATTTTCAAAGCCTTAACTTGGAAGGGGTGCAGATCACTGATCACATTCCATTGGCCAGAACACCAGTTACCCAATTCCACATACCTACAAGGAGAGTGAATACTTGAGCTAAGTTCAGAAGGAAAAGTACGTTTATAGGTGAGCAATAACAATGCTAGCCATGGTGATGTCACCTGTAGGTTCCTGGTTGCTATGAAAAACACTTCAAGAAAGTTTACTCTATAATTTAGGTGATTTCCTGAAAGTTATACTTTTCAAAATTAAACTATGTACATGTTTCCTGTCATCAAATGTAGACTTTCCAATTTCTTCCTTATTGTTTTGTTTGCTTGCTTGGGGGATTTGATGTCACCTTGCCCAGCTTTTACACGTGTGCTGGAGATCAAAACTCACTTCCTCGTTGCTTGCATAGCAAGGATTTTGTTTATCTCCCCAGTTTGGTCTTTTGTTTTGTTTGGCTTTGTTGTTTGTTTATTTTTTGAGACAGGGTGTTTTGTGTGTGTGTGTGTGTGTGTGTGTGTGTGTGTGTAGTTTGGTCTAATTTTAGGATGCCTCCCACCAAGCCTAATTACCAGAATTCCATCCCCAAGACCACATGGTAGAGAGAGAGAGAACCAACTCCCTAAAATTATCCTCTGACACCTACACTTTCTCTGTGACAAGCATGTGGCACTCAAGCGTGCACGTGCGCACACACACTCACACAAGATAAATAAACAATAAAAAAAGAAGCTAGACATAATGCAAATATAACAATCCGTTGACAGGAAACCAGCAGGTTTTGTTTTTGTTTTCTTAGAAAACTTGGCTTAAGAAAATAAAATAAAATTAAAAATGAAAGGTAGGCAGAAGACTGCAATAGCTTGGGGCTTAACCATTACCCGTGAATGTACTAACAGAAGATATCCTTGGCCAGATCTTTATTTGTTATGTGTGAGATATGTCATCCTTTCTCTGAAAGAATCAAGTTAAGTTAAAACTGTAGAAAGGTCCAAAGAGACCTATAATTCAAAGTGGCTTCAGGACGCAGGCAATTCAAGATTTATCACCCATTCAGCCAAAAAAATAAATATAATTCTAGCCACAAACCTGAGTGAAGATTTTTTCTTGTATTTTAACACAGTAAGTTTCTGTTTGCAACACTCCCCTTGGTCTTGTAGTTCCTTTTTATATTCCCAAGACAACTACTAATTGGTGCTATTCTTATGCACAAAATATTCAGCTTAAAGGAATTAAACAGGGTAAATGAGATGGGCCTGTGAGACAGGTTTTGGGGGATCTTGAATCAATACTGCTTTTCCTTCTTCATTTCAAATACTGAAGATTTGAAATGGTGCTTTACATGGCCCAGATGTGACCATTTCTGCCTAACATCTGTTAGTACATTTTATTAAAGTAATTACCTAGCGTGTATCTGAAAAGTCAAAAGAATAATTAAAGCTTTTGTTTGTTTGTTTGTTTGGCTTTTCGAGACTGGGTTTCTCTGGCTGTCCTGGAACTCCTGGAACTTGCTCTGTAGACCAGGCTGGCCTCAAACTCTCTGTGATCCGCTTGCCTCAGCCTTCCAAGTGCTGGGATTAAAGGCTTGTATCACCACCACTCCCAGCTCCATTTTTGTTGTTGTTGTTTTGTTTTTGTGTTTTTGGTTTTTCGAGACAGGGTTTCTCTGTGGCTTTGGAGCCTGTCTTGGAACTAGCTCTTGTAGACCAGGCTGGTCTCGAACTCACAGAGATCCGCCTGCCTCTGCCTCCCGAGTGCTGGGATTAAAGGAGATGGGGCTTTTTATGTAGCTTTGGAACCTGTCTTGGCACTCACTCTGTAAAACAGGCCTGCCTCACACTCACAAAGATCCACCTGTCTCTCCCTCCTGAGTGCTGGAATTAAAGGCGTGTGCCACCACTACCTCGTGAATTTTTTAAAGTTTTTATTTTTGAAGCCTATTAGTGGCATGTACCTGCATGCCCAGCTCCTGGAAGGCAGAGGCCAGAGGACCACCACAATATCAAGTCTAACCTTGTCTATACAGCAAATCTCAGGGCAACCAGGGCTCTATAGAGGGCTCTATGTCCAGCACAAAAATAAAAAGCCCTTTTGGCTGTCTGACACAATGTCAGTCGGCAATAACAAATGCCTGACAAAAGGTGACAAGAAGGAAGCCAAGAAAAAAATAGTTAATCCATTTTCCTTCTCTCTCTCTCTCTCTCTCTCTCTCTCTCTCTCTCTCTCTCTCTCTCTCTTTCTCTCTCTCTCACTCTCTCTGGTTTTTCCAGGACAGGGTTTCTCTTTGTAGCCCTTGACTGTCTTGAACTCACTCTGTAGACCAACCTGGCCCTGAACTCAGAGATCTGCCTGCCTCTGCTTCCCAAGTGCTAGGATCAAAGTTGTGTGCCACCACGCCACCTGGCTTTTTTTTTTCAATTTTTAATTTTTTTTTTAATTTTTCTCTGCTCCCCTCCCTGCCACTCCCCTCCCTCCCTCAACCCTCCGCCAAGGTCCCCATGCTCTCAAATTATTCAGGAGATCTTGTCTTTTTATACTTTCTACTTCCCATGTAGATTATATCTATGTAGGTCTCTCTTAGTGTCCGTATTGTTGTCTAAATTCTCTGGGATTGTGGTTTGTAAGATGGTTTTCTTTGCTTTATGTCTAAAAACCACCTATGAGTGAATACATGTGATAATTGTCTTTCTGTGTCTGGGTTACCTTACTCAAAATAATGCTTTCTAGTTCCATCCATTTTCCTGCAAAATTTAGGCTGTCATTATTTTTTTCTGCTATGTAGTACTCCATTGTGTAAATGTACCACATTTTTTTTTATCCATTCTTCGATTGAGGGGCATTTAGGTTGTTTCCAGGTTCTGGCTATGACAAATAAAGCTGCTATGAACATAGTTGAGCACATGTCCTTGTGGCACGATTGAGCATCTTTTGGGTATATACCCAAAAGTGGTATTACTGGGTCTTGAGGAAGGTTGTTTCCTAATTTTCTGAGAAATCGCCACACTGACATCCATAGGGGTTGTACCAGCT